>CABHPH010149843.1:0-18825 GCA_902168325.1 Peromyscus nudipes
ATCTGCTGCCTGGGGAGCAGGCATTACATGGGTATAATAATCACTGATATAACTTCATTGCCCAGGACTAGTAGACACTCAATAGATATGGATGAATGGATGCATTCCTAAGAAAAGGCTGTGGAAAATTTGTGTCTTACCTTGGTGCTTTGCTGATATATTCTTTGGGTCTGGACCTTCTAGAGCAGTGATTCTCATGTTTAGGGAAGGTCCTCATCCCTTATAATTAAAATTTATACTAATGATCATCTTTATATAAATTTAAATCATTCCATTATGTATTATGTATAAGGCTGGACTGTAGATAAGAAATTCTTCTAAGAGAGATTTATGTTATATTATAACTTTATATTATATTACATTAAATATTAATAAAATTATATATTATATTATAAAAGAATATCTTATCTATAGTAGTTACTAAATTGTGGTACTGCAAAAGAAGTTATCAGTACATTTATACAAAAGTAGATCAGTTCATATTAATATTGACTTGAGGATGTACTTAATTCTAATCAAACAAAATTGCCTGATTTTATAACTCATTCTGATAATAGTTCTCTATAAAATATTCCCATGTATTTCTTTAAATTATATTTAGAGAGTATTCATTCACATAAGCATATTTGAAAAAATGCATTAATACTTTCTTCATTTTTGTTTGGTAACAGACAATAATTAGATCTCATACTTGACTAATTCTAAAATACTAAATTTAATTCTAAATACTAAATTTAGAATTCTAAAATACTCTATTTATTCTATAAGTCCATTTTTAAGTCACTAAGGTAGCATTCTTGAAAACTACATTAAATTGTGAACTAGATAGGGACCTGAAGACTGGGATTTCTCTTTGAATATTTGGTGTTCATCTTTCACTGTGGGCAGCAGTTGTTACAGCCGTGGTATACTTACAGCTGTGGCCTCTGAGGTAACACTGTCTACAAAGGAAACTGACTCCTTGATGCTTGTCATGGCTATTTTTAAAAGTAAGGTGATTTCTCTATTTCTCCAATTGACCTATCACAAATCACTGTTTGCTTAATTCATGGTGACTTAATCTGGTTTTTTCTTAAGGCAAAACAATCATGGTGAAAAACCTGGAGCACTGGTCACTGGTTTCAACATTTTTGGCATCAGCTTATTCAAGTCCTTGTCCTGGTATCCTAGAGAATGCCTGCCTGTTGAATGTACAGATGGACACACACATTTATATCTTCAGTATGTGTGGGTAGATGTTTATGTGGATGCTCATGCAATTTTACATCTCCATGGACACTCCCATCTCTTCCCTGAACTAATTCTAGAAACAATGGATGAGAGGATCTGCTGTGTTCTACTCTTGCTGCCTAGGCTCTAACTGTGGAAAATAGGTCTCTGGACTAGTCTTGAGATGTACACATAAAATAAACACAGACACAGAGGATAGAAGCTCTCTGCCTCCTGCTGTTTGCTGTAGACTGTGCTGTGTTCCAGACAAAGGCCAGTGTATGAGGCAGTTCTGGAGACACCATTCCTGTAACTTTGGGGATGGTGCTTCAAGACATGCCATCTCACATGCAGTGGGAACAGTGCTCTCTGCAGCTTTACAAGGTGAGCATCAGACAGAAGAGTGCATACCATCCATGTGTCCACCTGCATGGCCACTGCATTCTCCTTCCACCCAGAGAGCCAAAGTTACCTTGATCCATCTCTCATAGCAATTTGTCCACTTTGGTGATGGTTTAAATGAAGTTTCCCCTCACAAAGAGGGGGCTGCATTGCCTCCTGAAAATTGACTCTTGGACATGATGAATACTTTAACCCTAGAGTGACAAGGGTAGGGCAACAGGCTGTATTTTGCCTGGAGGAGACAGAGGAGCCACAAGGCAGCATCACGTGTACTTTCATCACATGACACTGTGGACTGAGGGTAGTGTGCCACTTCAGAATCTATTTATTTGGGGTTATTGTAGGGGATTCTAAATCAACGAAATCAAATCTCCCCCTCTCTCTGCCCCACCCCACTTCTCTTCCTCTCTTTCTCCTTCTCTTCCCCCATCTGTTGAAAAAGTACCTGCTGGTTGTGTGCTCTTGTGTGTGGACCTCAGAATTTCACACGCGGTCGTGTGCATCTCAGTGGTGGTAACAGAGCCATCCCTCAGAGAAACGCTTGTTTCATCAGCGTAACTCTCCCATAGTGTCTTCCTTTATGATTCAGTAAGACCAAAACAGCGTTCGCCATCTTGTCTATTTAACTGCCCTTTGAGTACACCTGCTTTTCTTAAAGAGTCCATCTCCAGTTTTCTAGCTTAAACTCAACCTATTGTTTAACACATGATTTTGGTTGTTTTGATATTAAAAAGTTATATACAATTTACACATTTTCTTTAGAATGTATGCTGTGCTAAAGATCTTCCAAGAAGATAATCTCATTTCCATAGCAAAAAGGACAAAAAGTGTTCAACCTCTGTGATCTCATATGAAGTCCCTCTCTAGATCACCACTTGCCATTGTTAGGTCGCACATTCATTATTTAATGTCTTTGCTATCACAAAACAATCAACAGAAGTATCTCAAAGGAAGAGGTTTATTTTGGCTCCAGGTTGAAGGGGATTTCAGTTCGTATAGAAGTGTGATCGACTAGCTATACCTATCCTAAGTGTGTTCTCCCAGCTAGACCCATCCTAAGTATGGTCTACCTCCACCAACTAGAATCAACTCAAGTGTGGGCTACTGGCTAGACACAGCCCAAGTGTGGTCTATCAGCTAGACACAGCCCAAGTGTGTTTTACCAGCTAGATCCACCCCAAGTGTGTTCCATATTCACAAGCTAGACTTCACCTGCCAAGTGTCCCACAATCTTTCAAATCATTACCACCAGCTAGTGACCAAGCGCTCAAGTACATTAACTTATGATGGAGGATGGTATTTCACTTTACAATACCATACCTGGGATATTTTCATGCCTTGGGATACAAATGAAACAGGTTTTCTGTCTAGGATACTGCTTATATAATTTATTTTCTGCCTGGAATGCCTGTCAGGCTCTTCTCATTCAGTTCAAATCCCTCCTTCCTGCAAGCTCTGCCTCAACTACACTTGCATTTGTCCTCATTCACACTGAAGTGATAACTCTCTGGATTTGATTGTTTTTACCCTTCACACGTGGCCTATTAACATGGGTTCATCCTGCATTCTAAGCCATTTTCTCATTCCGTTCCCTGTGGCCATTAATTGAATTGTTACTTACAAAAATGTTTATTTTGGAGCTGTCTCATTTGGGCATCCCCAGGCCACAGAACCATATATGACATAATTCTTCTCCCAAGGGCTTCAGAATCAGTAAGAGAAACAAGACATTTTCTAATGAGGTGATTACATAATGTTTTCGCTTGCTTTTACGAGCAAACATGTTAAAAGTGGGAGGGTAGAAGACTTCGGCGAAGACTGCTCCCAAATCCTGCTGGCAAATGAAGCTGTAGAAAGGATGCGTGTGGCATTTGAAATGAAATCTAAGACTCATAAATTTTGAAGTAAATAAGAAGACAAAGACGAGGCACCAGTAGGGGAGAGAGCTGGCTAGAAGGGAAGAGAGGGGAAGAAAGAGGCAGAGTTACAGAGGAGAAAGGAGAGAACAAGAGGCTGCTGCAGGGGAAGTGCATCTGGGTTCCACCTGCAGGTGAATTTCAGGAGGTGAAGCTGGAGGTGGAAATTGAATCCATGTCATGGGCTATAGAAACTCTAGTTTCTGTTTTTCAATGCTTGGACTTTATTATTGAAAGAGTGGGAAGCATTCAATATTAAATGCTTTCAATATAGAAATAGAGCAATGTTTATTTAATTACCAGCCACAAGGAACAGAGTGAGAAAATGGCTTAGAATGCAGGATGAACCCATGTTAATAGGCCACGTGTGAAGGGTAAAAACAATCAAATCCAGAGAGTTATCACTTCAGTGTGAATGAGGACAAGTGTAGTTGCAAGTGTAGTTGAGGCAGAGCTTGCAGGAAGGGGAGGATTTGAACTAAATGAGACATTTTTTGAAATTTGAAAATACCCATTTTCAACACATAGTAGTTGTCCATGTTCGTGGGGCTCATTGTCATATTTCCATCCATGCACACAACATGGAGTGATGCACTCCAGAGCTAGATTCCATCCTTTTTGAGGACATCATAGATAAATAATAACAAAGGCACTTTTATGCCATTTCACGTTAGCTCTAGTCCTCCTAATAGCAATGGGAATTATAGCCTCATTCTTTACACACACACACACACACACACACACACACACACACACACACACACCATACATACATACATATTTTTCTTCTGGTATTGGGACTTGAACCTATGACCTTATGCATGCCAAGCACTTCTTATTCTACTGAGCTATATCCCTAGCCTGCATTTTACTTTTTGATACAAGATCTCACTGGCTTTGACCTTTACACAAGGTCCAGGCAGGTCTTGAAAGTTTATTCTTCAAATCTTAGCCTCCCCTGTAGCTGGATTATAGCTCTAACCCACCACACCTGGCTTCCTCTTCTGATATTATTGAGGAGGTAAGCCTTTGAAAGTTGAAGTAACCAACCTTCACTTTCACATAGACGGCATGAACCAAATGATCAGACTCTGCTGGGCTCTGTGAAAACGGGAGCTTTATATTTTTGGTATTGTGATAAAACTGCTTCTGAGGACAGTGGACAGAAAATATGAGGCAACGCAGCTTAAAAGCAGAGCTGCTTATTTGGTCCATTCTACTGAAGAGATAAACCTGTGGGCAGACAGCAAGGCTGGCTGGTCACGGGGCACAACTCTCTCATTCAGAATTCATTTTCATCACCTGCAGCTCTGAAATCTGCAGCGTGGTTAGCTGGTTATCCTCATGGCCACAGATAGGAGGGTACCTGAGACAGTATCCAGTAGGGCAGGGTGGGTACACATAGAGAAAAACTTCAGAAACCTCTGTGGTGGCAAAACAATCATCTGTTCATCAGTGGATAGTCCGTCTACCTGAAGGTGGGCAGGGTTATCTTTATCGAGGTAGATGAATGCAGATCTACCCCTAGCTGGGAGTTCTCCAAGCAGAATGGCTAGTGAGTGCTGAAGAGAACACCGGTGTCTAGCCTAATCTCCATAACTAATTTTTTCAGGAATTCAAGCTGTTTTGCTTTTTCTGATTTTGAAGAATTTTCTTAATTCTTAGCTGTGTTCACATACCTCAGTATGTGAACCAGCAGCCTTTAAAAGTGAATGGTCCATTATCACATGCAGCACTCTGAGGAAAAAAAATATACAGAAAATGGAACGTCTCATCTGTCAGTTTTGCAATATCTTCATTTGGGGGGATTTGAAATTCACCATCTCTTAGGAAAATAAATTAAACATCAGCGACATTAACAGTGCTACTCGCTTGCCTGCCTTCATGATTAGAGCCAACCAATTACAGCACAGTATCCTTTGATTTAATTCTTAAATAGATATTGAAGCGATTAATCTGGATTAGCTCAGTATGTAGACAATGGAAACACCTTGATCAATCAATAGTAATGGGTAAATGTCATGAGCTAATGCAGTTAAACGGCTTTGGATTCCCGTCTAAGCTTCAAAACACATGAGTTTGTCTTTCTATTTCTAAAATTGTGTATGTTTTATATGATGTAAGAGTCTAAGGGACTCTTGTTGTGTCTCATAGTCCTGGTCATTGAGATGTTTGGGCAGGAGCTTTCTATGTCGTGTGAGTTCAGAGAGAGTGGAAAGGTATTTCTTTTTATTTTTGGCTTCAATACTTGTGTTCTGCACTTGGTGGTTGCTTTATGCCACAAAAATCTCTCTGTCTTCTTCTCTTATTGGTTTTATACATGACAGCACCATTTTCCTTCTGTTAGGAGAAAGAACTGTTCTGTCTAATAATCAATATCCTGTTCCCACTGGTCATGTAGCTACTATACTGAGCAGTTGCCTGGAATTGGCTCCACTCCATATTGACATTCAGTGTCTTGGATGCATGTAGAGGATGAAAGGGATTTTGTGTTGATATCTAAAGGTGATTATACCAAGGGAAACATTAGAATCATGTGGCCCTAGTGTTATAGAAAGAAGAAACTAGATTTTGTGGGCAAGGATCAGAACGGTGAGACTCCTTTGCCAAGCTGCACAGGTAATTTCGGCCTACTCATCATTAAATTTCTTTGGTTCCCATTCTTGATTTCCGCTCTGCTCACTAGTGCAGGCACACTGATGTCTCTGCTATCAGCTTTTCCCACCTGCACGGCATCCTGGAAAACCCTTCTCTTTCCCAGAGCAAATTCTGTTCTTCAAACTCAGAGTTGTTCATCCCTATGCCGCAGACGCTCCTCAACACTCTGAGTTCTTTATTTGTGTATTCACATCATTTGCTTGTGCTTGCAAATGTGGAGACCGGGGGTCAATGTCGGGGTTCTTCTATTGCTCTCCACCGTATTTTTGAGACAGAGTCTCTCACTGAAGCTGGAGGTTGGCATTTTGTCTAGACTGGCTGGCCATGAAACCCCCAGGATCTGTGCCTGTCCCCACTCCACTGGAGCTGGGGTTACAATTGTGTGTCATTGTCCGCTGTTTTGATTGTGTGCTGAGGGCTGTTTTGATTGTGTGCTGAGGATCAGAGCTCAAATCTTCATGCTTTGCACACTGAACCTTCTCCCCAGCTCCCAACATTGTGGCTTACGAATTGCTTAGTGTCTTTAGTACCCTTAATTTTTATTCTTTAATCTGGATCATCCTACTCTTCCTTTGTCTTATCCACATTGTACACTTCAGTGGACTGGAGGTTATGAAAAGTGCTTTAAGTTTTGCCGTCCTCACATCTCCAGGACTGGGTACATAGGAAACACTAAAGTTGGATGAATTGTATGAGCCTGATGATAGTATGTCAAGAGACTAAAACGTAATATTATTTAACTTTTCTAAGTTAAAATATTTATTCTCTTATTGTACATATTTCTACCATTCACAAACAAAGAATGTGCCTTTGTTTGTGCTTATGGAAGAGGTTTGTAGACTTTTTTAAGCTAACAACTGGAATTTTAAACATGGACTGAATCTATGTTACTAAGATTCTGTGTAATTTTCATTGGATCACATATTTCAGGAGGGTAGTGGTGGGCTCTGTACAGGTGGGCACCTGCTGGGGACCCATCCCATTGTTCTTATCAATTTAAATAGCTGATGCTGCCTATTGGAGATGGTGTTTAGACTCTAAACATAACTTCACTGATGTAACTAACCTCCCATCACCTTGACAGAGACTTGAAGTGGGAAGATGTTCTCTGGGCTAATGCTGGGGGAGAAAGACATAGGCCTCTGGCTATTGCTTGCTCAGAAAGGATTGCATTTCTTATATCCAGAAAATGAACTACAAGGAAGGAAGGAAGGACTGAGCTTTAGGTGGGAACACACATCTGCCCAATGTTTCACAGTGTTTTTCAAGCATATGTTTCTCTTAAGCCTCTGTATTTTCGCCATATGCACAAACAGCTCTTTATTTACTTCAGTAATTTATCTTCTGGAGAAAAGTGGGCTGGCCAAGCAGGTTCTGAACGAAGAACATCTGTAGTAAGAATTAAAATATACAGAGCAACAACAGTAGCATGCTGCACGTTCAACAGAATTATTAACCACCACGTTGGGTTTATGCAAGTCGGTAGCCACACTGAAATAGGAGCATTCTGAAGTGCAGGCAGATAAATTCTGTAAGAATAGAACAGGTGCTTTCAATTTTCTTTACTAGATTCATTTTTCTTTCAGAGAGTATTCACATTTTTAATAACTTCAAACATCCTGTCTCCAAATCTAGTATTTGAAAAATTTGTCTCCATCACAGGAAGACTGAAAATCATTAACATATGATAAAATATTTATGCAAAGAATGAATAGAGTAATCTGTTTGAAAAGATGTATTTAGGGGGTGCTGATGCACATTGGAACCTATAAAACAAAATCAGTGTAATACTATAGCCCTTTACCTTTATTACCTCTGTACTGTGTCTTAACATAGTCGTTTTGTTTTGTTTTGTTTTCATTCAAATCCCAAAGGACTATTATGGGGTAGGAGGGGAGTATTACATAGTTTGTGGTCAGGCCAAAGTTTGAGTGCCAGTCCCATTAGCCTTAAGTCTATAAGTAATTTACTGAAGTTGTGTTAATATAACTCAATTTTCTCTGAAGCAAAACTGAGGGGAAACTATCACACCTACTTCTTTGCTGTGATAAACAAGGGGGACAAAACAGTGCTCAGGAAAGAGTAACTGTTTGATATGTTCTTGTGTGAGAGGTTCAGCAGAGCACAGGTATTTTCTTTAAAAAGAGTCAGAACACTTATCCAAGGTCAAGGAGCTGAAATGAGACCAGATCTCTGATCTGTCACCTACCAAGTTTATTCTGGTTTTACCAGTTCTTGGCAGATCTAGTTACAGAATTTTGACCTATGTTTTTCACAAACCAGAGCGCTGGTCCTCGTTCATTGGTACAGAAACGCAATTTTTGTCTTATAGATACTCATGTGCAAAGCAGGATTCCAGTAATGGATCCAAGTGATTTAATGTTATGAATCATGGCCCCCTAGGTTCTGCTTAGGAAGTGCCTGCATTCCTGCTTCTGGAAACTTCCTGCTATTCCATGAACTTGAAAAACATACTTGATCAAACAGCATATTAAACTATTAATATCAATATGTGGCTTCCAGGGAAGTTAATTTTTAATTATCTGTGCAGAGTGTCTGCTGTGAATAACTCCCAGCTAGTGTTTCAGAGTGGGTCAAATCCCCTTATTTCAACTTTTGAGCCCTTCTTGACCCTCCCCTTTCCTTACCCCATACTACACGTTGGTAGGGGGGAACATTTACAGAAACTTATTATAATTGGCTCTGTTGCTTAAAAACAAATACGATCATGTTATTTAATCAGTGGGAATTTATTATTTTCTATGCTGGCCATGGTTTCTTCTATTTGAACAGTGCATCTACCAGTTCTTCATCTGTTAGGATAAATAACTAGAATTGTTAGCCACTGCATTTTCTTCTTTATGGGGAAGACCTTGAGCTGGTTGTCCTCTGCTTGAGGCCCTAGGTCCTTTCTCTGTTTTTCTGTGTCTGCCGTCTGGAACTCTGCCCAGGTGAATTCCTAGACGTCATTCTGTATGCTCCAGGTGGGTTTGCCCAACAAGACCCGCTGGTGGGAGGGGGAAAGAAAAGTTTGGATCATAATATTAATCCCTGTTTCTTTCTTTGTGAAGCCAGTTTCTGATGCCCATGGGAGATTGTCTCTGCTATCTTCTGGGCAGCCTGGCATGACAGAATGTCCTCTTTCCCTGGTGTAGGTAGCTCCCTCTTCCTGTGATTAGACAGAAGTCCAGCTCTGCCATGGCCACCTATGACTTCTGATGTTATTTCTCCACAGCTGGCTCTCCCTTCTGAAATTAATTCCTTGGTAACTAAGCCATCCTCAAATGATCCTACTTAAGTGTGCATATATTTCTTTGGGGTTATAATATGATATCAGTATCTTTTGAAAGCATTGGATGCTTGCTTACATGTGACTGAGATCATGCTACCTACCCCTCCCTTCTAGACCCATTCAGTGTTTCTCCATTACTGTCAGCACAAGGATCCTCTGAACCTGTATAATCAGTCTATAATCAATCAATATTTCTGTTTTCAAATTACAATTCTTCTCCTCTAGGTACCACTACTCCACCAAAACCACATTGCCTGGTACTTCTCTCTTCTTTGGTATGTTAACTTGGACAAGCCATTTGGTACTCTGTTGTCAGACCCTCTATTTTTTCTTTTACTTTTTTTGGTTTTTTCAAGACAGTGTCTTACTATGTAGCTCTGTGTGACCTGGAACGCACTATATAGACCAGACTGGCCTTGAACTCACAAAGATCTACCTGTCTCTGCCTCCTGTGTCAGACCCTAATTTTTAAGCCTTCTCTAGCACTTTATCATGGTGATAGTAGTACCCGTGGTAGTGAAAAGTCACAGTAGAACCAAGAGTGGCAAAATCATAGAGTCACTGATGTCTCTGAGAATTTGGGACTCACTACCATTCCTTCATCAAATATTCACCAAGCTCCTCTGCATGCTGTAATAGGATGACAAGCAACTCCTTAAAGATGATGTCTCAATGGGGAGAGTCAGACTTTGGAGTCACACAATTGGTTCATGCGTGGATTCTACCATTCATGAGTTGAGTGTCTCTGGGTTCTATTTTTCTTCTATAACCAAAGATAACGTGTTCCTCACAGGCTGCTGGGCATAATGAATGAGATAACCAATGTGCTGAGTCATCTAGATAGACAGACAGATACAGGGGGAAAGTTTTCAGACTCTAGCTATTATTCTTATTTTTACATTTTCAAGTATAAAACTCACACATGATTCCTGGGGGCAATGTTTTGGCCACATGTGAGGCTGCTGTCCATCTGGGTGGCTGTGGGTCTGTTCCAGTCTATAATTCAGCATCACCTCACCTGAGCCCAAGGCTCTCATAAGGATAAAGTAATTTTATTTCTCTCCTTTTGGGTGATGGTCCAACGCATTAATGAACTGTAGCACTGGTTTACCTGGTTGCCTAAGCTATTTTTTTCTATGAATTTTTTCTACTGTAACGATTTTAGGGTTGCAAGTAGTGACCTTCTGGAAAATTGTTTTATTGCTGCTAAGCCAGAGTTGTATTCCAGACACACAGGAGCCATGTGTTGATCTTCTACACATCCCTGTGACATGAGCAGCATCTATAATTATTTATAATTTGTCCATTCCTTTGTCATTGAAAATCTATGATTTGAGGAGATATGCAGGAAGATCTATTACTCATAATACTTAGCCCACCCTCTCTTTAGGAAATCTGGCTTTGTCTGTGGAGTTCAGCATCCTGGTCTCTCTGTCAGTGGATGGGGAATCTTCCAGTCTGTGCTTTTCTCATAGTGTCTAAACTGGGAATGAGCTGTTGTTCCAGGTCCTCTGAGGCCAGCTGCCAGTGCATGCTGCCCATCCTAACAGATGTGCTATGATGGCATATGCTTCTCTATCCTGATGGTCTGGTGTCCAGATGAAGGCAGAACGTTTTCTGAGTGCAGACAGAGTTTCTGGGAAGGTTGAGGGAAGAACAGCTTGTCCTGACTCACTTGTCCCCACTAACTTACAGTTAGAACCGATCTCTGACTTGGCCGTTTAACATGTCTAAAGGAGCATCATTCTTTAAATCTTAAACTCTTGAGATGGTTCAGTGTAGTGGTCTGCTCTGTTTTTTTTTTCATAAAATAAGTGATTGAAAGTTACTTTGATTCAGTTTATACGCAACCATATTTGATTCAGAGATGCAGAGTCTTGACTTGAGTTTACATAAGCAAAGAAACAATTCTTAGAAGGAAACGGGTTGCTCACAGGAAGAGCTGTGTGGAAGGGGTCAGAGCTGGTGTTTCAAGTCCTTAGAACCTCCTTTTAACTCTTGAACTCTTCTGCTTTGGGGTGACTCTGGTCTGCTGTCTCGTTGATGTTGGCACATTGCTACAGTCTGTGGTTGCTGTTGGTCCAGAGGAAATCTAGTTTTCTCTAGCCACTTTGATAAAGGATGTGCAAGAAAGGATATGGGCATCCTGGGTGACATTTGTCTAGGTACTGACCACTGTGACAGGGGAAATTGGGTGCTTTTATTGGCAAAATCTGGGATATTGTGCTTGCTCCTGTGGCCTGGTAGGTAAGTGTCTTTTGACTGGGATCCTTCTATGAATCAGTCACCCCTATAATGGGAAGGTTGCTGTTATTGGCAGTAGAATAGGAGAATCTGAACCAATGAAAACAGCTGAATGTCCAAGCCACAGAAAGAAACTAAATTAAAATCTTAAATTTCTCCACAATTGAACAAAACCTATTTTACCTCATTGGCATTATATTCATTCAAAGTATTGATAGAGACAATAATTTTTGTTAATTTTAAATTTTAAAATGTTTCCAGTAATTGACCCTAGGTATTGGCTTTTCTTTTGTATTTTTTGTGTGATAGCCACAAAACTGAATGGCTTATACCAATTCACACTTAACATCCGCCCACATCCTGTGAGATGCAGGGCCTGTGCTAGAGCTGGCAGAGCTCTACGCTGTCCGTCTCTCCATTCTGGAAGCCTTACTGAAGAGAAAGGCCGTGGAGACATGGTGCTTCTGAGGCGGAGGTGGTAGTAATCCACCTTGAACAGAGCTTCTGGTTTCTTCAAAAGCTGCTGTGCCATCGTGGTAGAGAACTGGGCATCATTCTTGGTCCAGCACCTGCTCTGTAGACAAGAACAGAATTGAAGAGGTTGCGGTATGGCCTTCTCTACAGAATGTACAAGACTTGTCCATCAATGAGTAAATGTGAAATTGTGTCACAGAGACAAAACAAGTGACTGCAGAAAATAGCTTGAAATACTCTACCTTACAAAGAAATATTGAATTCCTGCTTATTACCCTGGTATGCATTTGTAAAGGAAACACTGGTGGTTAGTTTAATGTTTGCAAATATCTTTCTTTAGGGGGGCAGATGTTGGGATGCCGTGTGTCAGGTCTGTATTTTGTTTCCTTGATTTTCCACTGTCTATGCAGCCTTTGATGACTACTATGCCTTTGATCACCCTGTGACAGTCACCAACTCATCATCAGGAAAACTTGATGGGTAAAAATGAACAAGGCTGAAGGCTTAGTAAAAGCATATACCAATCAATGTCAGCTATTCCTAAAGTTATGCTGCACTCCTGTGGTGTGAGATATGAGGTGCAGCCCACAACTTCTCTCTATCCCTCAGTACAGTTGGCTACAAGAATGCCCTGGGCCCTTATTTCCTGGTTCAGTCAAATGCATATCCATGAATTGAACAGGTAGCAAGCTAAAAATCACAGATGAGTGAATTCACAGGTCCTGCTCCGTAGAGCTAATAGCATGTAAATTAGTGGATGATTCTTTAGGTGAAGTATTAGGGAAGAGCTCTGAAGCCTGGCATGGGGGGCAGATGGGAGAGATATCCTGTGATACTAGTAAAGTAACAAAAAAAATTACAGTAGAAGTTGTATATAAGCCCAGAAAGGTCTATACAGTGAAGACAGCAAGTATGAACTCAAACTCGAGCTAACTTGGCCTGTGCTTTTTTTCAGACCTCTGGCAGGAAGCCAGGATGTGGAGTAGATGGAGGTGATGAGAAGGGACTGGGGAGGCAAGCAGGTGGAGCTGGAGCATGAAAGAGGATGGGTTTTCAGGAGTGGAAAGTGTTGGTTTTCTCTCTGGTCCCCCTCCTCCACGGAGCAGCTGGGTGCCCTTTGGGACTTCTGCCTTATGGTTCATTCTGGAGTTTCTAGGAGATTTTAAGTCTCCAAACTTGTATTTGGAAGCCCTGAAGTATGGTATTGGGGGAACATTTGGTCTATAGGACATGATAGAAACCAAAAGAAGGCAAAGATACAATATGGGGTACTTTCCAGATACCATGCAAAGAGAAAGTGTTAAGAAGAGATCCATTTGTGGGGAAGTACATATGAAAGTTTATGTATAGAGGTACATATGTCCTTGCAGGTGCAGGCGTGTGCCTCAGGTTGGCATGCAGTGTCTGCCTACATCATTCTCCACCTTACTTCTTAAGGCAGATTTCTCTTGCTAAACCTGAAATTCATTAATTTGGGTAGACTAGCTGACTAATGATCTGCCTACATCTACCACATGCGGGTACACATATGAATTAACACCAAAGAGTAAATGGAAACCAGGGCACATATTTTCTCTCTTTTCTAAAAAAGTAGGTCAATGCTACTTTACAGTTTGTGATTTTATTAGTATTACATTATTAGTGGCCAGATTATATGGAGGATTCCATAAAAATAATTTTATGCAGTTTATCTTATTCATGTTGCCAAAAAATATTTTGTTGCATATGAAAGAAGGTTCAACAGCAAAAATCTTCTCTGGGATCAGATCCACTAGGTAGTTGTATCACTACCTAGCTCGTGAGGTTGGAAATGGGACCAGGTATGCAGAACCCCCTCCATCCCGGGAGGAAGCCCGTATCTGAGGGAGGCAGTCCTCAGAGAGACTGTATCTGCAGGTGAAGTGTCATGTTAAGAAAGCATCCAGCACCTGCTGCCCAGGGCCAACAGGGAAAGAGTGAAAGATAACTTTGTAAAATAAACTACATTAAATTAGAAAATAAGTTAACAACATGGCAGGTGATAAAGGAGTTGAAGAGAGTATTTAAGACAGATGGTCAGATGAGATGGTTAGAGAAATGCTGTTTGCTGGGAACCAGTGCCATGAAAATACGGAGATTTTCCCCCAAAGGGATCAGTGCCCAGTGATCACTGAGGAGACCACCTTTCCTCAGTGGAAAGTGATTTTTGTGTTTGTGTTCTCTCTCTTCTCCCACCCACCTCTCTCTCTCTCTCTCTCTCTCTCTCTCTCTCTCTCTCTCATCCCATCTGTTCGTCTGTCTGTCTGTCTCTCTCTCTGATGCTGTGGATCAAGCCCACACCTTTGCATGCCAGGCAAGCACTCTGTTAAAGAAACATTTTCATCAGTACTCTTGGCTTGGCTGAGTAGGTGATTAGAAAAAGAAAAAGCCAGGCTCAGATGACAACCAGGACAAGATTGCTAATAAAGAAAGGTTGTGTGATGTTTGACTAGATTTGAAAATAGTAATATGAATTTGTAGAGTAGAGAGATTGATGGATGGACAGATAAATAGATAGAGAGATGCATATGTCTCATGGTCACTTGGCAAAACAGGCTAGAAGCCAAGGTACACTAGCTGCACTGGACACACTTAGCCGGAATTTGGTTTCTGACCAGCGTTCTCCAATAAAGAGTCAAGACACCTTGGAGAAGTGCTTGATTCTAGGGCTGGGGTCAGGCAAATGGATGAGCTTTTTATATTCAAGAATAGTAAAAAATCAAGGAAGGGCTCAAAGGCTAGAAGCTTATCAAAGAATGTAAAAACAATCTTGTAGTTGGCATTTTCTTTGCTCCCAAATAAAGACACGGAGACTTATTATTTATTATGAATGCTCGGCCTTAGCTTAGGTTTGTCCCACTAGCTCTCTTAACTTAATTTAACCTGTTTCTATTCATCTACATTTTGCCTTGGGGCTTTTTACCTTCCTTTCATTCTGTATGTCCTGCTTTCCTGCTTCCTCCGTGTCTGGCTGTCTGGCCCCTGGCATGTCTTTTTCTTCTTCCCCAAAGCCTAAATTCCTCCTCCTACTTACTCTCCCTGCCTGGACGTCCTGCCTGTACCTCCTCCCTCACTATTGACTGTTCAGCCTTTTATTGGACCACTCAGGTTCCTTAGGCAGGCCAGGTAAAATGGCAACAGTTCTTCACTTAATTAAACAAACGCAGCACATCTTTGCATAGTTAAACAAATATTCTGCAACATGATCTAAAGATGGAACTACTTGTTCAAAAACAGGGAACAGCGATACCTAGAGTTGTGGTGGTATTGTATTCCCCAAAATATTGTGTACCTTAATAAACTTATCTGGGGTCAGAGACGGAATAGCCACAATATGAAACAGAGGTTAGGCAGTGGTAGCATACGCCTTTAATCCTAGCATTCCAGAGGCAGAAATTCATGTGTTCAAGGATACACCCAAGCATGGTGACCTACGCCTTTAATCCCAGAAAGCACGCCTTTAATCCCAGGGAGTGGTGGTAGAAAGCAGAAAGATATATAAGGCGTGAGGACCAGAAACTAGAGGCATTTGCCCTGGAGAGGCCTTTGGCCTGGAGAAGCCTTTGGCCTGGAGAAGAATGTGGCTGGTTAAGCTTTCAGGCTTCTAGCAGCAGTTCAGCTGAGACCCATTCTGGATGAGGGCTCGGGGCATCCAGTCTGAGGAAACAAGACCAGCTGAGGATTCAGCGAGGTGAGATAGCTGTGGCTTATTCTGTCTCTCTAACCTTCCAGTGTTCACCCCAATACCTGGCTGAGGTTTGATTTTATTAATAAGAACTTTTTAAGACTCATGCTACATCAGAGTAAGACTCTAATTCATATAAGTGGATGGAAGTTGCTATGGATCAATGATTTAATATATAAAGAGAAGAGAATGGACTTGGAATTACAGAAGAATCCCAACTGTGGGAGAAGACAGGGAAACAGAGAAATGACTGTTAGGCAGGCCAGTAGTCAAAGCAAATGCAGATAAGGAACCTCCTTAAAGCGAACATCAGTGAAAGGCTGTCTGGAGAGACAAGACACATGTGCTATCTCCAGGTCCCTTCATTATCCCCTACAGATGGATGCACAGCCACTTTCCATTGAAAATACCAATTGTCGGTTTAACCAGATGACCATTTGGCAACCAACATTACTGGTAATACGACACATCCACAGCACTGACTCTGATATTGTGCCCGAGAAGGACTTAGTATAAGTTCTGGAACTTTCTTCCCCAAACAATGCATAGCCACAAGCTCATGTGAATTTGTAGCAAACCTAACCAGTGGAGCAGTCAGCAAGAGGAGCAGTATGTCAAGAGGAGGAAAGGCAGGAAAGGTAAGGGAAGCAAGGCTGGGGAGTCGCCTTGCAGGTAAATGCACTTGAGACTAAGCCTGATAGATAGCCTGAGTTCAACCTGGGGAGAAAAATGACAGGAAGGAAAAAAACGGGCCTTAGTAGAAAACCCGGAATAACCTTAAGTAAGAACCGTACTTGAATATGGTAACACACGTTTGGCGGTTTGGGAAATTGCATCGTGACTATGTGAGAATCTCCCATTAGGGAAGGCTGGATGACAGGCATAAAGGGACTCGGCTAATCTTCCAAATTAGCTTTAAATTAAAAAAAAAAAAAAAAAGTCCTTGAATGTACCCAATGGGAAGCTCTGGCCTTTGCAGTCATAGAATTGCTGGTCTCTTTACTCTCTTACCAAGGGAGCTGCTTTCGTGTCTGTGAGGAGTGGGTCATCAGCGCGAGCATTCCTAGTACCCCGGAGGGTAGAGAGAAACAGCTTTCCTCCGAACCTTTCCCACTTCCCAGCACAAATGCGGTTTCCAAGGCATTCTGTTAGTACAGAACATTGGTCTGAGAGTCGGAAGATCTGCTTTCTCCTTGGGCTTCTCCATTCCCCAGCAGCGAGGCACTGAGTGGCCCATGGTTCCCCCTGAACTACTGCTCTGTCTTCAAACCCCGCCTCTGAAGCTTCCGTTTGCATGATTCTGAAACTTCATAGTTTTCTTAAATTCAAAAGCACAGGCTTTCTCCGTGGAAGCACGGGTGTTTTCTGATCCGGTGTGTCAGAGGCAGTTAACCTGTGACAGCTTTCTGTTTAAGAAAGGCAACTTGATTTCCTCTTCAGTATAGTCATCTATTTCTGGCCGCTGGACTTACAAGCAGGCAAAAGTGGGAGTGTGCTGCCCCCGTGTGGCTACTTGCAGGCACTGTAAGGCCAAGCAATGCACTTAAGAGACCCAGGGAGAATTGGGGAATTGAGAGGTGGAAGGCATGTTTGAATTCATGTGAATAATTCCTCTCCTTAGTAAAGAACTGATCCCCAGAGACTCACAGTGACCCCCTGTGCTGCTTAGCGACTGATGCAGATCGGGAGCGAGACCGAGGTCAGTGTGGTTGAAGTTAATCTGTCAGATGTACATGAGGGGAAGATTCCCAGACTGGCATTTGGCTCAGAGGTGAAAAAACAAAAACATGAGGCATTTTTGGATCAGGTCTGTGTCGATCTGTATTTTTTATATTATCTTATGTGTACATTAAAAAACAAAATAACTGGGGTTGGGGATTTAGCTCAGCGGTAGAGCGCTTGCCTAGCAAGTGCAAGGCCCTGGGTTCGGTCCTCAGCTCCAGTAAAAAAAAAAAACTAAGTTATAAACAGAAACTGCCCCTAGTGTTTGTATAAGGTTCTAACGGAGGCTATTGAACCTGTAGAGGGCAGATACAACTGAGAATGTACCATGAATTTTATGCTTCATTTTAGAATCCTTTCTGCTAAATTAAACAGCTTCTGATGGTTTAATGCCTATGACAAACCAGATTTTGGAAACTGCTGGTAAATGAAGACTGGGCATTTGAACCACCGAATCTTATTCCAACTCCTGCACAGTCTGCGAATATAATCTACTATGTCAACAGTATAACTAGCCCAGGCTTCCTCCTGGTCCTCACCCACACTAGAGAATACCTTCCTTGTGGGATTCTTGTAAAATTAAGCCAAGAAAATGAAGTTAACATTTGATTGTAAATTATAAGGTTCAGTGGCCATGTATGTTACTTACTGAGATCTGAAGGGAGTTGAGCTGAGTAAAACAAGCCAGTGAGGGCATGGCAAGCCCTTGCAGATGTCACCTGTCCTTATCTTCTGATGAAGATGTTTTGATAAAGGTGCATAGTAAAAGTTTTAGACTGTAGGAAAGTTTGTGGCTTAGCATCTTTTGAGTCTGGCCATCAAAAGTGTGTGTTTGCATATCTATCTGTCTCGTGGTGTGCATATATGCTTAACACATCTGTTTAGAGGATCCTTGGACACCACTCCTCCCTTGTGTGATGGCTAGAGGAACTCACAGGACTCATCATATAGATGTCCAAATCCTCTAGGTATACGACAGGAAAGAGGATCATTGTAATGGGATTAACCGGGGTGTGGAGAAACTGTAGATCTCAGTGACAAGTTTCTAGAGTTCTATCTCTGTCCTTTGTCAAGACACATGAAGTTTGCTTGTTTCTCTGGCTGCAAAAACTACAGTTACATCTATGCAATCCCCAGGGAAGCCCATTAGAATCCAGCACCCAGGTAGCTAAGTGAGGTCAGGCTCCTTCATCTCAGCAACTGGC
>CABHPH010149844.1:0-13885 GCA_902168325.1 Peromyscus nudipes
TGTTTGCCTGCCAAGAACTTCATTCATTGAATTCTCTCTCCAGCCTTTACTTGTATTTTTCAACAGTGGCCTGAGCGTGTACTTAATATGTAATTTGATTTTCAGTGAATATTTGTAATTTGAATTAAAATTGTTCTCTAAAAGTAGATTTGGCAGGCCCATTAAATGATATCATTTACCAGTTAATACAGTCAATAATGTTTCCAAGTAAAACTTTATAAGTTGTTATCTTATCTATATCTACTGGATTTTGAACTTGAGATATAAATAGGTAGACTCAATTATATATACATATATGTATTCATATTATATATGATATGAAGTTTAGAGATTTAGATTCATTTTTAAGTTGTATGTATATGTATGTATGTATGTATGTATGTGTACATGCACACATAAACTCTTCTCTAATTTTATTTCTCAATATCATTGGTTGGTACAACTAGATTATAATTTAAGTTTAAATTTTGACAGTTTTAGCCATACAAATATGAACTACTGTTCTGTTAAATTCCTCCAGATCTAACCAGTGAAGAAACAAAAGTTAGAAAATAATTTTGATAGTGCATCGAATGCCAACATCAGACATGCCTTTGTCATGAAGGATCTTATTTTCACAGTGTAGCTACTTTTCTGAATATAGAAAATTGTTAATGTTCTATTGTTTCACATATATTATGGCAGCTATAATTCTTCATTAAATGGGATATGCTCTCAGAATCTACTGGCCTGTTTACTTTTGGATAATCAACTATAAATTTGAAATATCTTTTTGTACTATATCATAAATGTTAGCATCTACAACAAATGTATTTTATTGCATTGATTTATTTAGAAATTTTAAGTTCATGATTAGTCTACTTAATAAGTAGTGTAGATTATAATAAGGCAAACTTTATATCTTCATGATTATTCATTTTTAGAATATTTTCTTCAAATTAATAAATATCATAAATATGTGAGACATTAAAAGTCAAATATAATTAAACACTGAAGTAAGTAGTAGCCAAGAAAAATTATGATGAAAATTAAATAAAATTATATTTCTTCTTCAAATAGTTAACAAACCATTTACAAAATGTTGACATACTATGAATAATCAGACATTGTTTTCAAATATAAGATATCTCTGCCATATTGGAATCAGATGCATTTCCCCTTTAGTCAAAGACTGTTGTCTAGTGGTTCCCATTGACTGCAACCCAGCCATCTGCTCTAAATCAATGTCTTCAGGGTCTGTGCTTCTGACAGCATGTTTGAGGGAGAGCACGTCTGTGGAGGTTTCCGATGTTCTCTTTGGAGAAGCTCATTATGGCTGGGCACTGATCTGCAGCAGCTTCTTCATGCTTTTCCAGTGGAGAGCTTACCTGGCTTAATAAGTTTATTCACAGTTATTGTCTCTTATAGGAAGAAATTACTGTGTATTATCTCAACTCTTTTCTCTCATTCTGTCTCATTGGCAGAGATTTTAATTCACCATCTTCAGTATTGTTTGTTTGCTTATTTACTTGACATAAAGCCACCCAAGACTAATCTTTACAGCATTATTTCTCCACTTGGTCCAGGCTAGCAGTTGTTCCACAATCTGAAGTTTCCACCTTTGAACACATAACCTCCTTAACTATCATGAAGCAGATACAAACAGGGGGAGGGTTACACAAGCAATTAAATACTTCATCCCAGAGGCAACACTGACATAAAATTAACTGCCTAGCCCCTGCCAACCACAAGAGCCAGGGGAGGACAAACCTCTGTTTGTTCAGTAGATGAGAATCAGATTCTGGTTGACATGAAACCTTTGGCAAAGTTATGATCTGTGAAAACATAACTATATGAATATAACTTCCCAAAGTTACAGGGAGTATGATTTCAAGTAAAATTCAGATTATTTATTGGTTCTACTAAAAGTAAGTACTTTAATTACTGCATGCTTAATGTTTCAAGAAAGAGTAAAATTAAGTATGAAACACAGAATAGGTGCTTAATTAGCCTTTGCTTTCCAAATCAGAACAAATATGACTTCATATTGTGAACTCTGAATATTACAATCACCAGAACCAGAAATACAATTGTTTGGATTTTCATTTGATGATGTACGGCCCCAACCATCTGGAATGTGACTATAGTTGCTAAACTTAAACTTAATTAATAGATATTTTATTTTCAGATAAACTAATTGAACATTTTCTCACTACTAGGTGTGTTATATGTCAGAAGCATATAAAGAAATATCACTATATGTTCCCCAGATGTTGGACATAGCGCTATAAGAGTTATTGTTTATTTATTTACCCTATTGATCTTTGGTGCTCATTTGCCCCCATTCCTCCTTTCTTCTGCCCCCATTCCTGCCTTTTGGAATGACAATGGTTGCTCTGTGGAATTGTATATTTGAAATATGCAAGATACTTTTTTTATCTTGACACGTTTACATGAATCTCCACAAAGAGTTGAACTTGAGCAATTCTGTGAAGACTGTGAACTCTCGGAGATGAGCTATGTTTGTGTTATGGAACGGGCATAAGTTTTTACAGTCTGGTATTGAACAGTTATAGTTTAAGATGTGTCTAGGTGTCACGTTGATAGGGAGTGATCTTGTTATGGTTAATCTTGACTTACAAATTAGGTGAACTGAGACATACCAGGAAGATTGTAAAGCACATTTGTGTGTGTATGTGTGTGTGTGTGTGTGTTCAGGCATTTCCAGAAAGGACTTACTAAATCTTATAGGTGGGCAATACTGTTTCATAGGATAGTGGCCCAAACAGAATAAAGGTGGAGGAATACAATATTATGTTTCCTCACTACCTTTATGCAAACTGCTCACTATTTCACTCTTTTCTCACCATGATAAACTGAAACTATGGGTAAAAATAAATCTTTCCTCCTATAAATTTTTTCTCTCATGTATTTGTCACAGCACTACAGAAGTTGGAATAGAGAAAAATTAGCATTATATTACTGAGAGAACATATTATCACACTGTTAACATGCTTTACTTACAACTGCAACTACTCTGTGTTCATTTCTGATACTATCACAAAACACCTGAAACTTGGTAATTGGTGAAGAACATAAATTTATTTCTAACAGTGCTTAATGTTGGAAAACCAAGACCAAATAAATGGTCAGTAGATTCTGATGTATGGTCAGGGTCCAGCCTCTTTCCATAATTGTCCCTTGAATGCTGCTACCTCCAGAGGGGATGGATGCCACAAAATCATAGAAGACAGGATGGAAAGTTAGTTCTTTGCAGCCTTGTTATGAGATCACTAATTACATTACATGAGGGTTCCACCCTCATGACTTAATTACCTTCTGAAGACATTGATTCTAGGTTTCTGCACCCAAGTTTTAGATGACAAATCATTGCACAGTTCAGTGAGTAAGAAGTCCATCACAGATCTCACTGTGCTAATATGATAACCCATTCCCTTTTCTGGATTTCCCGGGTCTGTTTACAAACTCCTTTGCTCAAGATCCTATCCTTTATTTTCAAACCCAATAACATTGTGTCTCTCCTTCCATCCTACCATGTGCACATCTTTCTTTCCACAACTGAAAGAAGTTCTCAACTTTTAGAGACCCATGTTATTAGATAGAACACACTCACATGACTCAGGATAAGTTCCCCACCTCAAGTTCTATGCTTTAATCCTATCTTCAGAGTCCTTCTCATTTCATAAGATAATAAAGTTTTAAGTTCTTGTGATTTGGGTTTAAACATACTTGGGGGTCATCATTCAAATAATGACAAAAGAAATAAAAGAACACGCAAAGAATGGGCAGTAATCACTAAGCACTATCCCTCTCGTGACATCTTAGAGGTGGTATGGAATTTGACACAGAGTTATAAAGGAAAACTTGTCAGTTATCACTGGTTGAGGCCTATCCTGGAGATAACTCCCGAAGTTAACTTCTCAGGCTAAGTCATAGATGCTTCCAGAAGGAAGATGGAAACAGTGTCTGTAAATTAGTAATGCAAAGGAAATGTGTATATGTGTGTCAATAACAACTGCTGTATACAGTATCAGAACTGTCATGGCTAATGGAAGCAATGGGTGTGTCCTTTATAATACTTCTATCTCTTTTTCAGTTGGGAGTGATCTAGTAGATGATAAAGAACCAGAAACCTGAGCGCAAGCTCACTATCTGAAACACAGTGTTAAATTATTGGCTAAAAATTTTGCTTGAACCTCCATCTCCAATTTGAAAAAGAGGGACCAGATAAGCTCTGAAATTCCTTCCAGGTCAGACATACTACTTTCTATGAGTTTTCAGAATACTCATCACAGTGATGACTAAAACAGACATGGAGATAATGTAAATAATACACAGTAGCTTTTAATTAAAATCAGAGACATCATCATCAACTTTTGGGGATTGATGGAATTTGTTTCTAGGTCTTATACTCATAATTTCTAAAATATCTGCTGCATCAGTCTTTATCACTGAATTATTTACCCTAAGGACACATCGCCCAAGTAGCTGAGATACATGCTTTTTCAAAACTCAGTTTTAAATGTAAATACACAGTTCACATCCAAAAAGTGGTAGAAAACAAAAAAAAATAATTTAATGAGAGGTTATAATTATGCTGAATGCTGTCTACAATCAACTTGGGATGCTAACAAGGGGAAACCAAGAGCTTACTAAATCAGACTTTAACCAACCACAGGAATTTAGAAAACTGATCAAGTACACCAGACTGCAGACATTCTTAAACCTGGGAATGAGTTCTTGACACACACACACACACACACACACACACACCCGCTACCGCTGAAAATTTGTTAATCAATGCAAAACTTCCTGGGAATTTTCAAAGTAAACTTGACAATATTATAACAAATTCTGAATTTGAAAATTATTATATTTCAACATATAAGCTTATCAGAATATTGCTATGTAACATGACCATGGTTAAGAGGCAGAAGCATGGGCATAAGACAGAATCAAATGCTGCCTGTCAAATCATTTGCTTCAGTGTATATGCTTCTAAACAACCTAATTAATCACATTTATGCCACTCATATGTATTTTCCTATTTCTGTTCCCATAATTTTCTCTATTAGTTGTTTTACACTTGGATAATTATTCATCCAGGTAAAGAATGCACATGTTATCCTTCAGCCGCTAATCAAGTCTAGTCTGTGTAGAGAAGAACGTGTATCAGGACCACTTTGAACAGGTGACATCTGCCTCCTAATGGATTAAGCAAATGTTTTACATCCAGAATTTTGAATTCTCTTTTTTTTTCCCTTTATAGGAAGTTTCAACACAATATTAAACACAGGCCTTGAAATGGATTTGTTATTGATATGAGTGGTTTGTTTTCAGTTTTATGGTAATCAACCAATGTGAGTAAACAGATACTTAAAATTACATTTGGTTTAATAATTTTGAAGTATAAGTTTGTCTTTCAAGAACTGTAATTTCACATTTCTGGATGAGCTTTTGGATTTTCCACACATGTTACTTTTAGATGAGACCTGGGTTTTAAATAACTTTCAATTATTCAATATTTACCTTATACCATAAAAAAGGAAATGCTTTATAATTGATTATCAAAATAGAATATGGACATTCATTTATAATTAGTTCTATTTAGCTTAACTTTTCAAATTAATAAATTGCAATTATAAGCAGCAAATAATAGAATTGCATATAAACTTATCTTTATAAAGGAATAATACTTGGTATCTCACTAAGCATGCCTCAGGTTGTTTTCACCTTTTTAAATACATAATACTGTAAGAAAAAAGCCATGATCTGAAACAGTTCAAGGTCAGAAATTCTGGTTCTAGTAGCCTGCCTTTCTCATCCTTACAATGACGGCAATGCTGCGCTCTGCTGGCAGCCCTACCCAATAGACCACAGAAATGACCAAATGGCCCGTATTTCCCAACTCCTCGCTCTATAACTTCATTTACTCTGATAAGTATACCGAAGCTGTCACACTCATGTATCAGCAAAAACCATGTTCAAGAGGGATTAAAAATGGGTTTTTTTGAGCATGTGCTCCAGTGTTTTCTATAGCAGTTTGACATTTGGTGGAGTTCTCGAGTTTAAGTTGTAGGAGGAAATTTCTTAGGGAGCTTTCAACTGTATAGCCTAGGTGGAGTGTAGGGGTTCTGCAAAGGAAACGGTGAAGTGAGAAATAAGAAATGTCCATTTAACCCACCAGCTCTGTAAGTCTTTGATTAAATGATGTTTTTAACCTTCTTTTAAGTTTTCTTTGCTCAAGCTGTCTTCAATATTCCTTACAATTAAAACAATTTGGGGGAGTTTTACTGTGAGATGGAAAATTGTGGCTTTGTTTCAAAACAGGGCTTCTCAAAACTTGTTCTCTTAGAAGCGAAGTGGTTTCTGTGGTTTACATGACTGACTGAAACATATTTTCCAAAGGAAAGAGCCATACATGTCACTGGGGCCTGCTCACTTTGGCAGCCTGCCTGTGGAAACTGTGGTGTGTGTGTGTGTGTGTGTGTGTGTGTGTGTGTGTGTAACTGACTCTGACTTTAGGCATATAACACTTAATTAACCTCACAGACATGACATAATTACTCACATGACCTGCATATGGATTTTTACAAAGTAATTATGAAGGTTGGAAAATTTTAGGGATTTTATTGCTCTCCCAATCACTACCGAGGTACATTTTATTTACCTTGTGAAAGTTTCCATTCTGTTAATTTCCATATTTGCACAGGTATAAAAATACAATGAAAATTCCAAAATTATAAATTTAAAACATCGGGGAACATCTTAGCTGTGCAGATCCTGGATGAACTTTTAAATGACTGTTTAGTTCACAGTAGTGGAAAAGACATGTCTTAAAGGAAAGGCAGATATTGATATGTTCATGTGAGGGGAAGCAGGAGGTGATTGTCACCATGGGAGAAAGGCCACCAGAAGAGGAAAGCAGAAAGACAAATGAAAAGGTGAATCCTCAAACAAGGTAACTCACTTGTAAGCAGAAACATAAATCTGAGACTGGACTCAGTTAGCAATAGTAAGCTGTACACACCTAGACAAGTCATTTAACATCAACGAGCCTGAATTTTTTCTCAGCTGTAAAATGAGGTGATGAACAACAAGACTGTAAGAATCCAATCCATCCTGTATGATTCAGTGAAATCCAGTCTACCAACCACAGGCACAAGAAAAACAGTAAAAACCAAACAAAATCTTGAAAATTTCACCCCCAAGTCTTGGCAAGAATCTTGCCTTCAACTGAACCTTTGTGGAGATTTGAATTCAGTGACAGGACTTTGAAAAAAAAAAAACAAATTTTTTAATGTATTAGGAGGGAGGAGAGAGAAATAAAGATGGAAAAAAGAAGTGAGAGAGGGAAAGAGGGACATGAAGACAGAGAGGAAGGAGGGGGTGAGGAGGGAAGGAGAGTTCGAAAATAATGAAAGAGAGTTTTGCAACAATATACACACTTATGTGGGATTTCAAATCTAGACAGGATTAGGAGTCTTTCTCAAATTACGCAATAAACACTATTTTTGAATTGCTATCTGGGATATGGTTATTTCATAAAAGTTTAGACTTCATTCAAAGAAATGAATCAGAAAGGAGAAGTTCTCAGTGGCACTAGAGTCGCTCTAGTGGATATACTTTATAGCTTGAGCCAGAATTCACTAAATCTAGTGGACTCATTCAAGATCAATCCATACTGGAACTGGACCTCATTGAGCACAAATGTTCACTGGTCTCTCTAACGAGAATAGCCACCTCCAAGACCCAGGTGGGAAAGATACCTAAACATATCAGCAAGTAAAACTAGTGAATTCATAAATTATAATCCCATAGATGCCCTAAGATTTTTATCATGTTTGTATGACCTAAAAAACCAGGATCGAGCAGCTCCCATTTATTCTAATGTGTTTAAAATTAAAATAAACTGAAGACAATTTAGCCACATCTTTCATTACTCATTACAACTAAAAGCTTTAATCAAGCAAAGTCAGTCAATATTACCTGCTATAATAGAATCAAGTTCTAATCCAATTATACTAGCCATCTTTTATTACTAAAACAAAACACCAGAGACAAATAATTTCATAAAAAGTTTTATTTAGTTCAGTTTTGACATTCAAAGTCTAAATGGTATACAGCAGGCATGCTTTGGGAACGCTGCCTCTGAACTGTTATCACATCAAAACACATGGAAGGCAGTGGTAGTCAAGCAAATGCATGAAGTATCTCAATGTGGATGAGGTAGTCAATATAAAGACTAGGGTTACCACAGTCCCCTTCAACGGCACACTTCCAGTGACCTCTGTACCTCCAAAAGTCCTACCTCTTAAACGTCACAGCACATCCCAATAACACTGTTCAGGGGAACAAGCCTCAGCCGTCTAAAGTCCCTTAGACTTTTAAGGAACACTTACATTATATCCACACTGTAGCACCAGTGTGCAATTCGGCCTTTTCTCTTGCTTTCTGTGAGCATTTGGTCTGCCCAGTGCACTTAAAATCTAAGCTCTTACTAGCATGCCTAGAAGAGGAGTAATTCTAAGAAACAAGCATCTGAGGAGTCAAATAAATAGCTGAAATTCAACCCAGTACTTTTTCTGAGGAACTAGGAAGGACTTCAGGGAGTTGCAAAATCAAATATCATATAATGCAAATATGAAAATATGTCCCTTTTCTCTAGAGATAATTCACAATTTCCAAATAAATCTATAAATTTAAGCACTCCATGAAAACATCCCTAATCTAGGAAATACTTGAGGACAGGGCAGATCTTCCAGATATGGCATGTATTTCAAAGCACTTGCAAAGGATGACGCATCAGCTGTGATGGTGGAATAATGCCATAGTCACCACTAACCTGAAAGATGATAATACGTCATGAAAAGCTAACCATCTAAAACTCAAGTACCAGTAGATGAAAATCAACCCAGGTCTACTTCTTTATGCCCTCTCACTCTATAGCTCCCTAACTTTTCCTTCAACCACTAATGAAGCACTTCTTTTTAGCCATATTCTATAAAGCTCTTGTGACACAGTCCTCTTAGTGGGGCCCAGGCTACCCTGGAAAGTCCTGACTCCAGCAAATTTCCCTGATGACTGAGAAGGATATGATCTGTCCTCTCTCATCAAAGCAACCTTCTCCGGTTCTGTATATTTTCATCCCTTTCTCTGGACAACCTCTAAATGTAGGTATCTCACCAAACCATTTGTAACTGTTGGCCTGAATTTTGTGGTAAAAGTTCTTTGTATGTAAGACAGCATATATATCATACAGGAATTTCATATTTAATGCAAATGTGAGAAGTTTCTTTATTCTGCTTATAACTATTAATTATCATTAAACTTTCTTCTAAGTATTTTTGTTGCATTTAATTTTGTAAATGTTATATTAACTGTTACAGTAAGGAATAGATATATGTAAGATTTTTTCCTTACTTATTAAGATGCTTAATTATTAAGATGTCTAAAATATCCATTTCTTGTACATATGTCATGATTTGTTGCCAAGGCAACCAACATGTATTCATAAAATCTCATTATTATTTCATCATAGTGATGACATGCTTATGGTGTTTAAGAATACATTTCTCAGTAAATAAGGGCCTCTTACATTGCATACAAACATCCTTTTTCCTGACTCTATGTTTTTACCTATAATTTAAATCATTTCTTATGAACAGTGTATGCTATTTGTTTGTTTGATTAAAAAATTGATTTTTTAAAAAGTAAGGCAACAAAGACATTTTTAAAGTAGACAGAACAAAAACATTTTATGATATAAATTTTTAAACTGATGTCTAATTATCACATTTCAGAAAAATATCATGAACAGCAGGATTTACCATGATATGTACTATAATTAACTTTAAAATGAGAATAATATAAAAATTATGTATCACTATTTTTATTACATTAAAATGTTATTGATTATATAGCTAAGAGGAGCCACCTACAATCCAGGAAGTCTTACAACACAAAGCAAGGATAAATTTCTATTCTTTTAAGGGGTGAAGCCAGATAAACAGGGTCATGTCGGTCACACATTTCAGGTCCATCAATGAATATGGCTTTTTATTCTTGCCACTACCATTCCCTGCTTTTCATGAATCCTATTCAGAAGTAAAGCATCTATTCAGTTCAGGGAAATTCTCTCTGGAGGGAAATAATTTTATCAGTGAGACTCCCTGGTGATGAGGCTGACTTGGAACCACAGTTG
Organism: Peromyscus nudipes; assembly: GCA_902168325.1. Lineage (NCBI taxonomy): Eukaryota > Metazoa > Chordata > Mammalia > Rodentia > Cricetidae > Peromyscus > Peromyscus nudipes. The sequence continues at coordinate 10,205 of CABHPH010149844.1, forward strand.
ATCAGCCTTTTTGACACGGTAGCTTGAATAGCACTTCCCATGATGCTTTGTGATTCCACCTCAACACTTTCCTTTTGAACTCACCATGACTCTTTAAGTGTCTTTTTCTCTCTTTGTGTGTCTGAAGTTATCCCACTCTTAACTTTAATTGAAAAGGTGCCTTTTGTTCCTTTAGTGCAGTCAGACGCTAACCACCCAACTCCCCAGACTGGATTGTCAGGGGTAGTAAAAACTTTGTTCTTTTAATAAGTAAAGGAGATAAACATTCAATAAATAACAACTCTGATAGCTTTATAGTAGTTGATAGAAAGATACTAGAAAGGACTAACATTCTCAATTAAAATAAAAGTCTCCTCTAAAACAGAAAGAGAAAAAGGACAGTTGTGGGGCCATGGAGGTCTCTGAGAAGATACTTGATTTAGGATCTGAGCAATTACCTAGTGAAAAACGGAATATGAAGAAGTGTTTAGGTGTAAACATCATCTCACCAAGAGGAAAAAAGACCTGAGGACCATTGTGTAAGTATTTGTCCAAGTCTCCAAAAACTTCTTTGCAAGGCATGAGAATTGGTCCTATGAGCAAAATTAGAAGGAGTTGTTTCACTTGTCTGTGGAAGACTGGGAACATTGGGAAGCTTTGCATAGAAGGTGCATAGTACAACATTACTGTAAGGAGATGGACCCAGACACTTTAGGCTTTCTGTGCTTTTTAAATACCTGGTATGCCAGGAGACAGGTAGACAGATATCAGTGTTTGGAGAGCAAGCGTCAGTCAGAGGAATTTAGGCATGCCAAACATTGCCATGAGCTGCGATAGCTTTATTTGGTGTCCCCAGTCTAGTGCCTCTGCTGGGTGCAGTTTTCTTAACAGGAATCAGAGAACCTGAGAACCATTCACAGAAAATCAGGAACAAAATAATGGCTTCTGTGTGGTAGCAATAAGGATGTAGCAAAGACACATCAAAGATATTCTCAAAACTACAAGAAATGTAGTTGTTTTACAGGGGCAGGTTTAATGAGACATGGGTCAGAGTTGTAGAAATACCTTATTCTATGCTGTCACAATGATCACTCCATAGTCCACATTGCTCTCAGCACTATTGTCTTCCAGACTTCTATTATGGTGGCCCACTAAGCCCCACTCACAGCATCCAACTGCATTCTTAGTAAAAAGTCCCTAAGTCTTCCACATTAAAAAAAAAAAAGTGGTCAGGTCAGGTCTTTCACAGCAATAGCCCACTCCCTGGACTCCCTGGTACCAATTCTGTCTTAGCTGCTTTTCTATCACTATGATAAGACACCATGACCGAGGAAACTTATAGAAAGAAGAGTTTATTTGGGGCTTATCATTTCAAAGGGTTAGCGTCTGTGATTGCCACAACAGGGAGCATGGCAGCAGGCAGGCAGGCAGGCAGGCAGGCATGGTGCTAGAGCAGTAGCTAAGACCACCTATCTTCAGACATATCCACAAGGCAGAGAGAGCTAACTGTGAATAAGTATGAGTTTTTGAAACCTTAAAGCCTGTCTCAGGGACATACTTCATCCAGCAAGAGCACATCTCCTAATCCTTCCCCAAATGTTCCACTAACTGGGGACCAAGTATTCAAACATATGAGCCTATGAGGACCATTCTATTCAAATCACCACAGTGACCAAGGCAAATTATAGAAGGAAGGGTTTATTGTGGCTAATAGTTCCAGAGGGAAAAGAGTTCACCACCACCACAGAGGACAAGTATTGTTATATTTTACATATTAAGGAATAACTTGTAAAAGAGGACCTTCATGATAACTTCTATAATTTTTTATGAATTTCATGTGCAAGTAACATATTTATATCACTTTACCCCTCCCTGTCCTCTACAACTACTCAAGTATTCTTGCCCACTCCTCACTTTCATTACTGTAGATGTAACCAACCGTCTTATAAATAAGAAACACAGAACCAATGCAAAGAAGAAAGCCAAGAGGTCAGAGCTAAGAGCTAAAACCTTACCCTTCCTCCTGCAGTGGTCCTACCTCTCCGAAGGGAAACGCTACTTCCTGTTTAAAGTCTTTATATAGTCTCTGTTCTGCCTTCTCATTGGTTGTAAATCCAACCACAGGACTGCCTCATCACGGTCTGTCTGTATAGACCTCCAGGTGTTCTGTGGTTAGTATTGAGATTAAAGGCATGTGTATCCAATGCTGGCTGTATTCCTGAACATACAGAGACTTACCTAGCTTTGTCTACCAAGTGCTGTGATCACAAGCGTACACCACCACTGCCCTGCTTTCCTATGGCTTGCTAATAGCTCTGACCCCCAGGCAACTTTATTTATTAACATACAATTAACATTTTGGTACAAAAGAAAAATATCACCATACATTACCTCTTGTTCTTTATTTACTATGGTTACATATATATGCACATATAAATTTAAAGACAATCTGATGAGTTTATTTAGAGTAGCTTATATGTGCATGTACAATGCAATTTTAAGTAAAGACAAAATAATACAGTTCCCTGTGACTTTTCAAATATTCTTAGTGTTATTTATCCCTTGTCTCTCTATCTCCTTCTGTGTTGTCCTACTTCCCCCTTCCCAAGTTAAGTATCCTGTAACCATCCAACCTACGTTCCCCTTCACAGCGTCTCTGTCCTACTGTTCTCCTCTCTAGAGCTCATTTCCCCAACCTCCCTCCATACCATAGTCCTTTTTTATTCTCCTGGTTCTGTGTTACTCCAGGATATATACTCACATCTAAAGAAGAGAGAACATGCTGCATTTGTGTTTCTTGGTCTGTGTTATTTCGCTCAATATATTATTTTCTACTTCCATCTATTTTGATGAAATTTATATAAATTCATTTTTCTTTACAGCTAAGAAGTATTCTGTTCTGTATGCATATATGTGTGTGTGTATGTACCAGATTTTCTATTTATCTATTATTTCTAGCTATTTATCAGCTGAAAGACAATTCTTTTTTTTCCACTTCCTTTCAATCGTGATTAGAATGACAATAAACAAGACGGAGTGAAAATCTGAAGAGTGGGATGTGTAGTCCTTTGGTCATGTACTCAGCACTGGTATGTTAGGGTGCTGTGGTCAATACATGGTTTAGCTTTTTGACAGTTCCTCACTCTGCTTTTCAGAGTGGCTGGACCCATTGCCAATTTCACCAATAATTATGGTTTCCTATTCCCCACATCCTCAACAGCTTTTGTTGTCATTTTTTTTAATCTTAGCCATTCTGATTGAAGTAAGACAAAAGTTCAAAATAGTTTCAATTCTAATTTCCCTGATTGCTCAGGATGTTGAACACTTTCTGAGATATTTCTTGGCCAGTTTAAATTTTTTTTTTCAGAACTCTCTGTTCTTATCCACAACCCACTTTTCTTTATTATATTTTCCATTATTTAAAATAATCTTCTAAATTCAAATATATTTTGACCATATTCTTCCCCTCCCTCAAGTCCTTCCAAATCATCTCCTCCTCCCTACCCCCACAACTTTAAGCTCTTTCTTAAAAATCAAACCAAAAACCTAATACAACAACAAACCTAGAAAACCAAGAACCCCCCAAACCTAGGAAACAAAATTCAACACCAAAAAAGAAAAACAACAACAACAACAACAAAGAAAAAAAGCACCAAACTGTAATCAAATAAAAGCACACTAAAAAAAAAAAAAAAAAAAAAA
>CABHPH010149845.1:0-15854 GCA_902168325.1 Peromyscus nudipes
GGCGGAGGCGTGGGGGCCGGGCGCGTGCCCGCCGCCGCCCGGGGAAGGAGGGGTGCGCCTCGCGCGTGCCTGCAGAGGGGGTGCGCGGGAGCGGAGACGTGCGCCAAGGCTGGGGCGCCCAGGAGAGCTGAGATCCTGGCCCCTGCCAGCCGCCGCCAAGCGCGCGCGGAGGACCCCGCCCCGCCCTGGCGCTGCGCTCCCACGGGAGTCCGAGGTGCCCGCGCTCGCCAGCGTTCGCCCGCGCTCGCCAGACTCTTGGAGGGAATTGGAGCCCAGCGCCTGCCCGGGCAGTCGTTCACTGGGGAGCTGCAAGCCTGGCAGTGGCTAGTTCGCCCCTAGTCTGCTCCGGTGGGACTCTGATCAAACTCAGACCATTCCTGACCCTCTCTTCCTTCGCCCCTGTCCTGCCTCGCTTTCTGGAGCAGTTCCTTCCCCACCCCAACTTCCACCTCTCCAGCCTTGTCTTGAAGCTCCCAATGGGTGGAGCTTTGTCACAGACCCCCAAGGGTTCCCAGACTTTTGCTTCTGCCCCATCACCTAGTGGGAGGTGGCGCTGTCCCCTACCTGGTCACCTTAACCACAGGTGCACCCACCTGTGCCCTGTGGGAGGCACTGCGGCCTAGGAGAGCTTGGGGTTCCCTGAGCTGATACAGACTGGGAACCCCATCCCTCCAAACAGCGAATAAGCAGAGGGATGTCTGCGTGTCACTTCTCTGGTTATGTTTAGGTGTCTGTGCTCTACAGAGAGATATCCGCCCCTGCCCTCACGGGGTGGTATCAGAACCGCTTTGGGAGACTCTAAAGTGGACTGTTTGCTGTTGCCTTTAGCTCAGGAAAGAGGAGAATGGAAGGTAGAATTCGGAGAGAGCCCATCTAGGGAGGCACTCTGGGGAACCCTTCTTCCTGAGTACAGGGGCTGCTAGGCACAGCTCGCTAGGTTCCCAGACTGTCAGCTTCCCCCTCTCCTGCTGCTGAGGCTGGCTTCTCCTGTTCTATTTGAGCTCATAATGGGAACAATAGTTGAAAGAAAATGTATATAATGTCTAAATATTAACAAGATACCTAGTGCCAAAGAGAGGAAAAATGTTAATCAAATATAATGAAGAACAGGGACTTTTCCCTGGGTGAACAAAGCTCACTGCTGCTCCCAGCTGGACATGAGTTTTCTACACCGCAGCTTTAGTTCAGATAAAGATTATTCCTTTATAATATATTTTTTATGGTACACAGGAGACTCTGAAATGTGGAGTCTGGTGTCCTGTAAATCACTCCCTGTAACTAGGGATGCTTTTTCAACCACCACACAACTACATTACTGTGATGTTAATGGGAAGCACCAGCTGAAACTGACAGAAACACCGGCTTCCTCCAGCCCTCCTTCAACTCCAAGCCCGGTTTTGAGATTGTCAGCCAGGAAGTTCGGGTGTCTGGCAATGTTGTTTGCCTTGGGTCGGTCTCATTTTCCTGGCTAGGGCACTAGAATGCTGTAGCCAGTGACTTCCTGCTGTTGACCAACAGCTCTCAGGCTCTCCATCCAGGCTCTCAGCAGTCAAAACAGATCAGACCTGTGGGCAGTTTTTAACTAAAGATGTGTTCTCAGACTTGGATTTTTTTTTGTTGTTGTTGTTAGATGGCGTTAAAATGTAGCCCAGAAAAGGCAAGCTGATAGCAGATATCTGGCATGCAGCAGCAGAAAGATGCGAAACATTTACATCAACTCCAACAGTTGAAAACTGCAGACCTTACCTAAAGAATCAGTGCACTTCCTGAAAGTCCGAACACACAGCTAATGCTGACGACTCAGATCTAGAACTCAGGCCTTCAGTGAGACCCAAGCAGCTGCTGCCCCTCCAGAGGAGCCTACAGGCTCTATTTTTCACGTGTCTGTCTGGGTTGTCCCTGAACATTCACAATACTTATCTGGATATTGTCACTAAGATTTCTCAGAATCCCTTCTCTTTCTGATGCACAAATAGCCACACTCAAAAGCATGGCGTCTCATTGGTGAAAAGAGTGAGCATGCACTCTCCTTGTCTGTGTGTATGTGTGTGTGTGTGTGTGTGTTGGGGGTTTTGTTCTGTTTCTTAGAGAGAAGCTCTGAGCATTCCATACAGATGTTGTTGCATGCTTCTCTCTACTATACATGAAAGAGTTCCCTGAGAACACATCCTCAAGAAACTTACAATAAAGAGATGCTCTCTATAGAGAGAGAACGCCCACTCCAAGCTGCAATGCCCACTGGGTCTGGAGACTAGAAGTAATATTGTTTTCTGTTTCCACTGCTAACACCCGTGCTCACTCAGGCCTATCTGAGTTTTCACAGTTTTCTCCCAACACATCTCCAGGCCTCCAAACACCTCATTTCTATTCATCCTAGGCAGCAAAAGCAAGTGGATCAATGCTTCTGAGGAATGCTTCTTGCTTCTGCTAATGCCCTTTCTGGATCTTTCCCTTCCTAATAAACTTCGACCTCCTTCTGTTGGAAGCCCCACCCTCATGCACCCCACAGCCCTGCCAGACAGATGTGATCTCAGGACACATGAGGTTACTGTGTTCTGCTTCTGCACCTTCAGATGGCAGAGTCAAGACACTCCTGTCCATTACTAGCTAAGGGCTTTCAAGCAGATCATTTTTTCATAATTTCTGTAGAGTTAAATAAAGGGTGATAAGAATTACCTGAAATTCTTTTTATAAAGGAGTAAATTGAATTAGCTAACATATGCTAAAGATACCTGGCTCTCTGCCTGACGTGTGGTGGCCAGCAATAATTACTTGGATCTAAATTTTGGCTCAGACCCTGACTGTTTCTTTTCCTATTAAAATGTTGTCCCTGCAAAATGTATATGTGTCCTTTCTTCAAACCCAGCCCACCAAGTTCACTGAAGTTTAACTTCCTCAACTGCTCAGAATATGGCAGCTGTGATGCCAAGCCCAGAGAGGACAAACTATCTCTGAATTGCCTCAATTGTAGGGTTTTTTTTGTTTGTTTGTTTTGTTTTTTTGTTTGTTTGTTTTTGGACATTTTAAAGAAAATTACCAGAAGGAATTTGAGGATTTGTTTATCTGAAAGGAATTTTTTTGAAATAAAGAAATAAGCAAAAATAGGTTTCAGTGAAGTCAGCAAAATGTATCGAAGCCGATATCCACGCCCCCACACCAAAAAAAAAAAAAAAAAAAAAATCACTGCCCAGCCTCATGGACACATGGGGATGAGATTTCTGCATTCCTTCCAGAATGTGTGGCTGTGGAATGTTCCAGCTACTGAAACACAATCTGAGCAGAAAGAAGGAAGAAGCTTGGAGAGACACTGTTGTGCTGAGCAACTGTGGAAGAAAGGAATGGAGGTCCTCAAGGAAAATACAGACCCGGAGACATGCATACAACTGAGAAATAACCCTACTTTCGTGTTAGCATGAAAGACTTGTGCTTGGTTCTTAGCACAGCTCAGCCTACACTGTGACTGATTACAGTCCACATGCTAACTTTGATTTCCGCTTCATTTGATCTAGTTAAGGAAGAATCTGAGTCAACACGACTAGAGATAGCTGCACATGCATGCTTATTGCTGTGCAGTTCCCAACAGCCGAGACATGGAGCCAGCCTTGATGTCCACCCACAGATGAAGAGCTAAAGAAATCTGATGGATGAAATTACACATCATTTTCGGGAAAATGGAGGGAGCTGAAGGTCACTGTGGTGAGTAAAATAAACCAGAAAGACTATCACATCTCTCTTACGCAGAATCTAGACTGCACACGTGTCTCTATACATGACATGGAAGTAGAAGGATGTTATTTGGGAAGAGGTAAGGAACCACCAAAAGGCACAAAAACAGAATAAAAGAACTAAATATGAACAAAGTAAGACAGATGTATGAAATGTAATAGTGAAACACACTGTTTTATACAATGAACACACACTAATAAACATGTTGACAAAAACCCACACATAGAATTAATTCATATGTGCTGACCAGAGTGTTTTATCCATCAAGTATTAGAATTCTGTTTTATAAATTTGAGTAAATAACAAATTAGAAACTGCAGCGATTTTTTTAACGTTTCCAAGCAATACAGAAGAACACTTTTCTCAAATACAACAGCCAACGAAGATGCACATCTGGAGAAATCTGGAGGTAAACTGAGTAGACTTTGCAGGAGAACTAAAATGATGAACACAGGGGATAAGACATTGTTGGGCAAGAAGCAGGTCAATACTGGAGTATTGATGACCAGGAACAGCAGGACCCAGCTCTGGCAAAGAACTGGGAAATTGGGAGCTGCTTTGAGCTAAAAGTATCACATGACCAAATCTGGGGACCAGCAATCTTAATCTTAAATCTCTCCAGATTGCCAAACAGATGATAGGTTCAACACGACAACTCAAAACAGATTAAACATGGAAAACAAGTGATCTGTACTCTGGACTAAGGAAGCTAGAAAAAAAAAAGTGTGTTGGTTAGAGTTTCCGTTGCTTGATATAAACACCATGACCAAAAGCAACTTGGGGAGGAAAGGGTTTATTTCATCTTACAGCTTATAGTCCATCATCCAGGGAAGTCAGGGCAGGAACTCAAGGTAGGAAGTGATGCAAGAGCCACGGAGGACTGTCACTTGCTGGCTTGACTTCATGGATGCTCCTCCTGCTTTCTTATAGCACCCAGGACCACTAGCCCAGGGGTGGCATCATCCCCAGTGAGCTGGGCCTTCACACATCAACCATTAAATGTGCCACAGGTTTGTCCACAGGCCAGTCTGGTGGGGACATTTTCTCAACTGAGGGTCCCTCTTCCAAAATGACTCTAGCTTGTGCGAGGTTCACATAAAGACCAGCCATCACAGGAAGTTAAAAGTCAGTAAGCCATATTTGCATTCCCTAAGGATATATTCACCTATACTTTTTCCTAGTACATGCAAATGAGAGCATTCATGTATGGTTGTTTGCTGTTCACTTCTGACTATGCAGTGCACTGTAGACCTGCCCCCACACCATGAGAATGTATTTGGAGATAGGGTTTTTGGAAACAAATAGGCAGCTGCTAACACTATAGGACTGTGGTCCTATGTTGGGCTTATAGGATATCCTCTCTCTCTGTCCCTGTCTCTCTGTCTCTCCCTTTCTGTCCGTCTCTGTCTCTGTCTCTGTCTCTGTCTCTGTCTCTGTCTCTCTCTCTCTCTCTCTCTCTCTCTCTCACACACACACACACACACACACACACACACACACACACAGTTTTCCATGTGAATGCACCACAAGAAGGTGGCTGTCTACAGGCCAGGCAGAGAGTTTTCACCTGAACCCAGTCCTGCTGGCACCCTGATTTCAGACTTCTCATCTCTCCAGCTGTTGGTGGAGCCTCACTCAGTCAACTGAGTTTTACATGGCAGGCCAGACTAGCTGAGACATTCATCCTTCATGCCTTGTATGTTTTATGCATTTGATTTGTTTATTTATTTACTTACTTGAGCTAGAGTCCCGCTATCCCAGCTCAGGCTAATCCTCCCAGCCCAGCCCTCCCTCGGGGGCTGAGATCACAGGTGTGTGCCCCACTGTGCTCAGCTGCTGTTTTGCATTTTTATATGTTTACTGTTCCCTTGTTGCCATTTCTTACTGATTCATAAAAGCTTCTTATTTATTAGGGCCATCGGGGCCCTGTCACTCTGTCGCGTTTCTTCCAGTTATTGAGTTCCTAGGTTTCTAGCTTTCAGTGTTTTTGATGCCCCACCTCCTTCATGGTGGCATGGTCAGTCTCTCGGTCACGAATCCCCCCAAGGATATAAAAGTATTCACTTGTAATTTTTCAAGTACATTTTAAAATTTATTTTTCTACACACAACTGTGTAAAACATTTACACAAATTAATTTTGGTTTTCAGCTTTACACAGTAGTCTAACTTTGTTTTCCTAGCGCTAATTATTACTCAACAGCTTGACAACCCAACATTGTACAATGAAACTATAATATTGCAATCCTCCAATCCAGAATACAGAAAACACCCCCAACTCATGCAAATTTTCGCTTGTACTGGACTCATGCAATTATATTGATATAAATGCTGTGCAAACCTTAATCTGGATCTGTGTGCGATTTTATCAAAGATTCTTACTGCTCTTTCTCTTCAGTCCTTCCCTCCTTCTTTCAACTGTCATTTTTAGCTAATACATTCTGGACCCTGGATGAGACTAGAGGCAAAATTAATGAAACACATGGTACGTTTCTTGGTTTGTTTTGTTTGGGTTTTACTTTTCTTTCTTTCTTTTTTTTGGTTTTTGTTTTGTTTTTCAGAAGCCATTAAGAAAATTTCATAAAGTGAGCCACAGACTAAAGAGGAATGAAAGGGATGCCAGGAAGCTGTAAAAACCTGTAGCAGGTGCTCCGAACCTAGTGCTTGCTGGAGAAAGCCTCACAGACGGTGAGACAGTTCATTTCTGTATAAAAGAAAAACTGAACTGAGCTGGGTCAAATGAGTTATTCTTAGTATGTTCAATGTCTCACCCACTTCATTACAAGCTCACTAGGCAACTTAAGTTGGAAGTAGTTTTATAAAATGAAAGGGGATATTTTCTCAAAGTGTACACAAATATTCTAATGAAACATGATGAGACATAAAAACTAGACCTTTCAAAGTCTGGGGCATTACAAAGGTGCTTCCCGTCCCTGCTTCTGTTCAGCATTATAGAAGCTCTACCAGCTAATGCAGTAAGTTAGGAAAATAATCAAGTGCATGAGTGTTAGGAAATATTAAATCAATTAGAGTTGCTGTCTTAGGGTTTCTATGGCTGTCATAAAATACCACAACCAAAAGCAACTTGGGGAGGAAAGGGTTTATTTCCTCTTGAGGCTTGTAATCCATCATGAAAGGAAGTCAAGGCAGGAACCTGGAGGAAAGAACTAAAGCAGGCCATGGAGGAGTGCTGCTTACTGGCTTGCTTCTTATGGCTTGCCCAGCCTGCTTTCTTATAAACCCAGGACCACCAGCCCAGGGGTGGCACTGCTGACGGTGGGATACCCCATCCCACTGCCACATCAATCAGTAATTAAGAAAATACCACACAGGCTCACCCACAGGCCAATCTGGTGAGGGCATTTTCTCAGCTGAGGTTCTCTCTTTTCAAATGACTCCGGCTTGCGTCAAGTTGACATAAGAATTAGCCAGCACAATTGAGCCCCTGTCAAGTTGGCACACAAGCACAGCACTATTCATCTATAGCCTTTCCTTTCTTGCTCACCCCCAAGATCTCATATTAACATCTTGTCCAAATATAAAACATTCCAACTTTTTAAAAGTTCCACAGTTTTAAGAATTCAAATATTTTTGAAAGCTTGGTCTCTTTAAAATATCCAAGTTCTTTAAAAGTCAAACACCTCTCTAAATTTAGAAGAGGGGGAGGAAAGGCTGTAGAAGTAAGAGGAGATGGAGGCACCAGGAGAACATGGTCAGCTGAATGACTCAGCCAAGCAGGGCTCACATGGGCTCGCAGAAACTGAAACAGCAAGTGCAGGGCCTGCATGGGTCTGCACCAGGTCCTCTGTGTATATGTTATGGCCATTAGTTAGCCTGGTGTTCTTGTGAGACCCCAACAGTGGGAGCAGGTATAGACCTCTGATTCTCTTGCCTGCTCTTGGGACTCTATTCCTCCTGTTGGCTTGCCTTGTCCAGCCTCAATATGAGGGCTTTCACCTTGTCTTGTTGTATCTTGTTTAGTCCTGTTTGGCTGTTGTCTCTTCGAGGCCAGCTCTTTCTCTGAAGAGGAAATGGAAGGGGAGTGGATTTGGGGGAGAGAGAAGGTGGGGGAGCAACTAGGAGGAGTGGAGGGAGGGGAAACTGGTTGGAATGTATTGTATGAGCGAAGAGTCTGTTTTCCAAAAAGAAAGAAAAAGTCTCTCTAACATATCCAAAGTCTCTCTAAAATTTCAAGGTCTCTTAACTATGGATGCCTATAAAATTAAAAATATGTAAAATACTTTCTTATTCTAAGAGATAAGAACCAAGTCACAACCACCATCTAATAACAGCAAAACCAAAGTCCAACAGGGTGAAAAGTTCAGTGTTTGACATCTGGGGCCCACACACGATCTTCTGGACTCCCAAGGGCCCAAGCAGTGTCACTTCTCCAGCTCTGGCGTCCATGCCACACACAGTTTGTCTCCTAGGTTCAGGTTGGCTCTTCGCCATGATGGCAGCTGTCCATGGTAGCCATCCCCTGGTCCTGACACCTCCGAAACGCTAGAGTTTCTGCTGCAACTAGGTCTCACTTTAACCTTTAATAACTTCTCCTGACTCTCTTCAAGGACTCTGACCCCTGACACATAGTACCAAGCTTTAACCCTTTCAATTCTGAAGCTTGGACAGCAGCTGAAGCATCAAACCCATGGCCTCTCACAGTGCCAAGCCTCACCTTTGCCCAGACCCCTTCATGCCTTCAAAGCCAACTCCACCTGGAGAACTCTTACACATCATCAAGTTTGACTGTCAGTATGAGGTACATGCTTGGCCACATCTAGACCACAGCCTCTGTGTGTTGACCCAGAGGAAACACTTTCCAGACTATTTATCCTCGATGATGCTAGTCTCTTCTTAATCACAGCTGATTCTTCAGCCCCGGCTGACCACTATCAATTTTCCCAGCAAAGCAAAGGTTTCACTTTAGTGATTCTTAATTCTAAACATCATATAAATGGCCCTGATAGAGTCTTTGCTTCCCTCTGAGACTTCACAAGCCAGGCCTCTGTTGTTTGCTTTGCTCTTAGCATTATCCTTCAAGTTCCCACAGTAGCCCACCAAGCTTTGAACACTCAATGGCTTTTCTAGCCCAAAGTTCTAGAGTCCTTCCATAATGCTCCCCAAACCACACAGTCAGGTCTATGACAGCAATACCTCACAATGTGGTACCAATTTCTGTCTTAGTTAGGGTTTCTATTGCTGTGGTTATAACACCATGACCGAAAGCAGCTTGGGGAGGAAAGGATTTGTTTCAGTATATAGTTTACAAGCCCTGTCAACTCCTTCATCTCAGACTTTTAGCCTCCAAAATTGTGAACAAATAAATAAAATATATGTTGTTTAAGCCATCCAGCAACTAGTGTTTTATTATAGTGACGTTACAAAACTCTCACAACATTTTTAAAAAGTATGGCAAAATGTAACAGCAACCTACACTGGGAATGAAGACCACAAACAACTTTGCATATTTAAAGTATCAGGATGTTAGCTACAAAAATAACACGCAGATTCCCCAAAGAAGGATGAACATATGCAAAGGAAAATTATCTTTGATAACCTTATAGGCCATTTGGTCACCTCCAGAACCTTCCACCCTGTGAATCTGTCACCTTTAGGGTTTTATCATTGCTGAAACCAGATTGCACAGGGGAAGAGCATCACAGAGAACACAGTTCAGGCATCTGGTGGCTCCCACCTAAGAGTGTGCACATCACTTCTGGTCCTGCTCCACTCTCTGCAGCAGCCCAGTGTCCCACCTGCCCACTGGTGGCTGAACAGCCTGGCACAGCTATGCACCAAGGACCAGGAAGCACCTGGGTTTGCATAAACAGCTCTCCCCTGAGCTGTGACTACAGATTTCAAGCCAAGAAGTAGTACTAGCTCATCCCCTGTTCGTCAGGCCTGAAAAGAATCAGGGTTAGGGGGATATATAGAGATCCATGAAGAAGGTGCCCAGCAGCTTTGGAGACTGGCTTCAACATCTGCAGTGCACAGGCAAAGGTACAGGAGTGCTCATGATGTAGCTCTGGTCCAAACTCGAAGGTCTGAGAACCAAGTGAGCTGACGTTGCAGTTCCAGTCTGAAAGCAGGGAAAATCTCTCTCCCTGGAGTGCAGGTCAGCCTCTCCACTTTTCTCAGGTGTCCAGTAGACGGGAGGGGTCTGCTCACGTTCTGCTTACTTTGTCTACCCACTCACATGTCAGTTTCACCCTGCAGGCAGTCTCACAGACCGTCCAGTGTGTATCTGGGGACCACATAGCCAATTCAAGGAGGTACATAAATTACCCATCATGCCTGTCATAGAGAAGAAACTCTTAGATTAGTGAAAACATGTTAATTTAAGTTACAAGAACTAGTTGGAAAAAAACTAAGCTAAAGCCAAGCTTAGGCCATCCTGATGAGAAAGCACTACTACATTTGGAGCCCAACATGGAGCTTTAACCCACGACCCTGAAATTAAGAGTCATATGCTCTACTGACTGAGCTTTCTGGACAATTAATTAATTTTTTAAAAAGCCAGGTCCAGGACAAGAAAACCTCTGAACAGGTTACAGAGTGCTTTAAAATGTGCTTAAGTGCTAAAGAATGAAAGAAAAAAAATGGGTATAGATAGTCATAAACAATAAATAAATAAATAAATAAATAAATAAATAAATAGTTAAAAATAATAAAGTAAAGTTTTTAAAGAAAGAGTAAAATAATATTTTTTTCAAAAAAAAGAATAAGTCATATAAAGACAGGAAATACACAGGGCATCTAGATCCTGTATGTTGCCTTGTTGACTTTAAAATTTTTTAATGCTGATGAGCAAAGGGCAAATGCTGCTGAGAGACACTGGACTGTAGAAAAAAACTACTAAATTAAACCAACCTATATATATTAAGAATATCTTAACTTCAGAATGGAAGTCAGGAAATATTCTGCATTGGGGGAGAGGTTATACCTTTGTTTCCACAGGAAACAAAAGGCTATGGATTTCTTCAAAATTGATGAAGATCAGATTTGATTGGGGGAGACCTGAAAATCTTTGCTACAGACATGAAGGAAGAAACCAAGAAAAACCACAAGGCAGGTGGCATATAAGATGATCCCTGGACATGGGAACAGCTCTGAGACTGGATGAGACATGATAAATCTTGTTGGATAGAGTCCTCATGACAGTTTGGTTATACAGTCCAAACAGATTTATAAAGTTGACAGATGTCTTTTATCTGCTCAAACATAGAACAAAAAAAATCATCTTTAGCTGATGTGTACATACGCACATTCCATACTTGTGTTAATACAGATATGTATATTACCTTTAAAACTTTGTGTGTTTTCAGAATAAAAGGACCAGACATCAATAGAGACTAGCCCAGGTAATCCAGCGTCTCAGAATTCCTCTGTTGCAGTTTCCTCAAAATTCTACATCCAGAACAACTTCAAAGCTGATAGCTGAGATGATAAGCTCTACACTTTCCCATCACACAAAAAAAATAATACCGCTAGCTCTCCCAAGATTTGACTGTTATCCCAATTTTCTCAGGGTCCCCTAAATATACTATTGCCCCCAGACAGCAGGAAGGAATTTCAGGAACATCATGGCCACATGTGAGTGAGGTGGGTAGTTTTTGGTCATTCGATGGGCTATAGATGTTTGTCATCATTTATGGGGGTTTGGTTTCAAATTGATACTGATCATGATAAGGGAGGCAACTATGCAAGGGAGGTTGGATTTAAGGATCTTTCTGAAATGAAAAAGGGGGGATATAGGAATGACAGGATAAAAGGGTAGACTATTGAATCTACTTTTAAACTAAAAAGCAGTTATTAATCTCAAATATTTTACATTGGTATGGATTTTTGTATATTGATACAAATTTAAGATTATTTTTGTTACAACATACTGTATGTATATTTCTACTCTTGTTTGAGGTATTGTACCTATGCAGCTCATTCATAAATGTAATGTAAAGTTCTAGTCCTTGAAAGCTATTATTACAAACCGTTTAGGATAATTAAGAAATGCAGGTTAGTAGTCATCTATAACAGTCAAACTGATAATCATGTTAGGTATGTTTTCAAGGTTAAACAGATATATTTTAGATAGATCAGTGGTCTTCACTTCAGAGATCTACAGGATATGGCATTTAAGATGTTTTAATAACATAAGGCTTTTCATGACAATGAGACAGGTCTGCTCCTGACAGCACCATTCTACTTCAGAGAAGATGATGAACACTGAAGAAACTCCATGTGGAGTTTGCTTTCTATTTGGCAAAGCTAGCCAGTGGGCAAGGGGCTGCCCTTGCCTCAAATGCTGACAGTATGCTGTCCAAATTGGACAAGCAGGACACAAAAGAAGGCAACTGCTGAACTTTGCCAAGACATGGTAGGACAGTCGTTCAAAATTCCTGTTTCACAGAAAAGTCTGTCAGATATCCTAGGCCTGTAGATAGAAGATGAATGTGTTGTGAGAATTTGTTCCATTCAACCAATGACCTTTGGGCTCTCTGGCCCAATGGGCATGGCCCTTTTTGAATATATAAATATTAAAAACTGAGGAGGGGACACACTTGCTCTCCCTTGGGTGGTCAGAGACTAGACAGTTGGTTCCCTTCACCCCTGGGCAGAATGGAGGACAATGACAGCTGTTTACTTTGTTCTGTATCCATGAGTGTATTAGCCCCATTTTATATCTTAATAAATTCTTAATATCCGTTAACAGACTCCTGTGGATTCACAAAACATGAATGCCCCAACATTACAGAGGAACTTTGGATGACTGTTCAAGCAGCCAGCTGACCCTGTCATTTCTATAGTTTTGGAGGTTGTTTGCTCTGTACAACCTGTTTACTCAGATAAAATTTATCCTTCTTGGGTCTCTGATGAGGATGAAGAATAGATAGTTATAGTTACAGTTTTCCTTGTACCAAATTCAGAAAAAAAAAACTCACAAAAATAGGTGTAAAGTATATAAGGTTGAGAGACAACAAGCTTAAGTGGTTTATCTAGGAAAATGTTTTGAGGTCTAAAAAGATAGTTTTGGGTTGGTATTACAAGTTAGGACAGAAAGTGAATTCAGTATAAAACTTTGGCATCACCAGGATAGGATAGATAATGAAGGGTTTTCTCTGAATTTGCCAAATGCAAATGGACTGGACATTGTGAATGTAATTCTTACTTGATAATTGTTCTTATTGTGTATAGTTTTACTGCGTTAGAGTTAAAACCTTTCCTTTTTTATTTAGACGAAAAGGGGGAAGTGTTGTGGAATATTTGTTTACACTTTGTGAAGATATGTCACTGTGATTGGTTTAATAAAGAGCTGAATGGCCAATAGCTAGGTAGGAGAGAACAGGCAGTACTTCTGGGCAAAGAGAAGAACTCAGAAGGTTAGAATCTAGATGAAGGAGATGCCAGCAAGACACTGAAGAAAGCCCAATATACAGTACAGAGGAGAGGTAACCAAGCCATGTGGTAGAATGTAGATTAATTAAAAAAAAAGGTTAATTTAAGTTATAAGAGCTAGTTGGGAAAAGGCCTAAGCTAAGGCCAAACTTTCATAACTAATAATAAATCTCCATGTCATTATTTGCAACCTGGCAATTCTGATGAGAAAGTACTATTACAGATAAGCTCTCCCTAGCTGGCCTCAACCTCAAGATTAACCTTTTTGTCTCAGCCTCCAGTGCTAGGATTATAAGCATGCACCTCCAAACTCTTTCAGTCACTTATTGCTAAGGCATTCCTCATTCAACTCCTTCAGCTGTTCATTGAGACCTTTCATGCCCTCTACACTTGAGCTGTTTTAATTTGATATCATTTGTGGCACATATTCTAAGACTCCAATTAAATAGTATGCCTTTACATAAAATAAGAGACTATTGTTTTTCTGGGCCCAAGGAATTTTTCAACCATGATTTGATCAACACAAGCAAACAAATAAACCCGAAACATTTTCATAAGGAAATAAACATGTTCAGAAATGTAATTCTGTCTGCCAGTAAATACCACAATTATAAGATATCTTCCTTTTTTATTATTTTTTGTTTTTATAATTATAAAATAAAATATGAATACATATTCTTAAGTTAAACAAAAATAAATCCAAGATTACAGATGTAATTGGAGGCTTCTCTATTAACAAATATTGAGTTTACAAATTCTCAGAGATATAATGAAAGCTACTCTTCAAATTAAAATTACATCAGGTCTGCTCCTGACACATAAAGTGGCCATGTTTGCCTGGTGCTTTGTGCCGCTGCTCATGTTACTGAGATTTTAAAGCAAAATCTCTGGCTCTTAACTCCAACAGGCTAGGTCTGTCCCCAGTACCCTAATTAAAGAGACAAATAATGGGACAAACACACAGAGGATCTATTCAGTTTGGCCACATGGGGAGAGGAACTATGGAAGGGTCCAGTATCCCCAAGTCTGTCTTCAAGTTTAAACAGTGGACAAGAGGTGTACATGACTCAGCAGTCCTGGTCAGGATGTTGTCTTCCCCATCTTCCATCCATCTTTGCCTCAGCTCTGGTCCTATGAGGCTGTCCATTAGGGAGTTGATCTGTTAAGTTCTTACATTGCTGAAGGTGCATCCTCACCCTTAGACTTAGGTGACAGTCCCCATCTAAGTCTGGAGTCTGTTCTAGTAGGTTTTGCTCCTCCTACAATTGAGGAGACTAAAAAAAAAATGACTAAGGACAATACCATATCTCTGTGCCCACAGCTAAAGTCCAGACACGAAATAAAAGCAGAGACACCAGGCTTCACCCTGCTTTTACTTACCTCATAAGCCTGTGTGGGGAGTCAACACATTTTTTTTTAAGCAATGCAGCATCCAGGTGCCTGTTTCTTTGCATCTGTGGTGCATCTACCACTACTCTTTAGGGTTTAGACACACCATGGGAGACATTGACACCATCATACAGGATGTAAGCAAAAGCAGTAAGAATACTAGAAACATCACTAAGACAGGACACCTGGGATGGGAGTGAAAAAGCATCAGCAGGGAGATGTACAGAGATGAAAGTAAGAATGCAGAGCCAGGCATTGCGCCCTTTGAACTACTGAAGAGTGCGAATGGTTTGAAGAATGGATGAGATGAGAAGACAGTAATGGTGCCCATGAAATAAGCCGTATCCATCACAAAGTTGGGAGAAATTATTTGACTAAGTGAGAAGAATGAAAAATGGAGTCAGTGGCAATAGTATTAACCCGAAAGTCAGATTCCCCATGGCCCCGCGTTAGCTGACAGTGTGAGGAGGGATGAGGCTGTAGACACCCTGGACCCCAGTCCCCAGTATCAAACCCACCAGAGTCTCAGACACCTCTTAACCACCATCTCTTTGATGCAGATGGCAAACCAGCACAGGTCAACTGCAAACTGCTATGGAATAACACCGGACACTAGCAAAAGTCTTTCGTCTGTAGACAAATAAACTCCTTAACAGGTCCAAAGAAAACAGAATTCATCCACTTGGAGAAAATAAATCTGCGGCAAAGTGTATGAGTAAGGAATAGAATATGCCTGCTTTTCCGACCTCAGAGAAATGGGTTCACAATTCAGTTCTGTCCAGTAGAAATGCAATGAGGACCACGAGTTTAAATCTGTCTCAACTACTTGGAACCTAAAAACATAAGGGCTTCCAAACATCTTTTTAAAACCTAATTTGCTCTTATATGTAAGCTCCTCCCCAGAAGCTCTTATGAACAGTTTGGTCCCCCCACCTTTTTTCTATTATAAATAAAACTGGATTGTATAATAAATATTATTTACTAATTTTTTAAAGGAAGACTTAAGAGACTTTTCCTACCAATTCACTGTAAAGGGATGGCAGTCTCTGGTGGTTTAACTGTGTTTGTGAAATGAACTGAACTAGTAGTGGACTGATTGACAGGCAGAGAGTCACTTAAGGATGAGCTGGGTGGTTGCTCACTCCGTTTCCTTTGCTCTTCTGAAGACATTTGTGTATGTGGTTAGTTGATTAAATGGATGTTTTGTGTGTAGACAACTGCTGGACCTAATACTGCAAAACCTTCTAGTTATCCAATTATTACAATTTCTAGTGTAAAAGTCAAGCTTAAAAATTTTAATCAGATGGTTTTAGGGGAGACATCCTGGTAACACCACCTGTTTATTCTT
>CABHPH010149846.1:0-21605 GCA_902168325.1 Peromyscus nudipes
ACGGCTTGGCCACCGCGGTTCTGTGCAGAGGTTCGCTGAGGGGGGGGGAGCATTTGGGACTGAGCGGGTGTGTGAGCGTCTAGCTTCAACCAGCGGGTGTGATGTTTTCACTTGTGAACCTACCACAATACAGTGAGTTTATAGAAGGAGGGAGGGGAGGCTAGGGGTGCAGCTGAGTGGTGAGATGCATGCCTTCCACCGTGTAGAAGGCTGTGTTCTGCCTCCAGTACCACAACCGATCAATCAAATTTAAAAAAAAAAAAGTCATCTGATGACTTAGGACGGTTTGCTCCTACTGCCAAACAAGGCCCTCAGCAATGAGTGTGTTGGCGGGGTGGGGGAGGCTTCTCGGGCTAATGTTTGCGGAGCACTTAAGCGCAAATATTATGCAACTGATACGTTGAAAGTTGAAGTCCTCAAAGCACAGCTCCCTCTGCGACGCAGTCCGTGACCTCACGCATTCCTGATGACACATGCCCCAAGTAGGCTCCTCTCTTGCCCATTTCACAGGTGGGAAACAGGCAGCTGAGGCATGCCTGGGAGTAATGTTACCACTGGTAGGGACTCTTCCCTTGACCAGACTTCAGCCAGACTCCTCGCAGGGCCGGGCACGCATTGGCATCGTCTTCACCCAGTTTTAACAAGAACAAATCAGTTCAGCCACAACCCCCATGGTTCCCTGTATAACCATCCTTCCACTCCCATCCTCCATAGGTGGCTTCTCCTCTAACTAGTTTTCAAAGGAGGTCCTGGCCACCCCAGTCTATCCTTAGAGGAATCCGGTCAGGTCAGTTTATCCAGAATTCCCTCAGACCCCTGGAGTCCCCTTCGTCATTTCCCATCTGTTGACCCCATTCTGCCTCCAGGCAGTGTTGGGAGTTGAGCCCAGTTGCTTCTCTTGCTCCAGGACCTTCCTATCTATCCCAACAGACACTCTGCCTGACAATGTCTGTTCTTTTCATAACTTAACAAGTGTCATTGAAAAAAAAAAAATCATGATATGTTGTTGTTGTTGTTAGTCATTCCCAGAAGTCTGAGGCGCCTTTGGCCATACTGTAAATGGGGATTCCATCTAGTTTTCAATCCAATGGGTCTCTCTTCTTCTGTGGGTCCCCAGGGTGGGAGGCAAGATAGAACATGTTCTGGGCATGGTATTTCCAGAGTGTGACCTGAGCACTCAGCCAGGCGGAGGGTTATTAATAGTCTGGCTTTAGTGCCCTGCGGAACACTAGTGCCTGGAGTGGACGCTGTTGGAGGCAGAGGGAGGGCGGAGCTGAGCACGGGGAGGAGAGAGTGCTGGAGAGGCTGGCTGGACTCGGACGCCACGGCCCCTCCCAGCTCCCCACCCCCCTCCCGGAGCCCAGTTCTTCTCTCAGCGGATTCTCAGGGGCTGGTTCATCACCTTTGAATACTCCTGTGACAGGAGGCGCTTGCAAAACCCGCCCCTCAGCCCCCAGCAGCAAATAAATAGAAGGCTCCCAGCCCAGAAGCCAGGAGAAGTTTCTAGGCGCGCGTCCCCGAGGTTTATTAAACTCTTGGCTGTGCTCAAGACCTCAGCGGGCTTTGGCTGGGAGCCTGGGCAGCCTGGGAGGTCGGTGACTTGCTGCTAGCCTGGTGAGGTGGGACAGGCAGAGGCCCTCTGGGGTTCTGCTGGGCCTACTCGGTGGGTCACGTTTGTGAGCCAGGACCCCAGCTCCATTCTGGGCAGCGGATGGTTGGGCTTGTGGCTAACGGAAGATCAGCATTTTCTGAAGTGGAGGACTAAACTCTGAAAACCATCTCAAGCCACATCACCTTGCTGGGTGACCTTGGGTAGGTGGCTCCGTCTCTCTGAGCCTCTGTTTCCCCTTTGACCTCAGCAGACACCATGGCTGATGGGCAACTGCCTTTCCCGTGCTCCTACCCAAGCCGCTTGCGCAGAGACCCCTTCCGGGACTCACCGCTCTCTTCCCGACTGCTGGACGATGGCTTTGGCATGGACCCCTTCCCAGACGACTTGACAGCCCCTTGGCCTGAGTGGGCTATGCCTCGGCTCTCCCCCTGGCCTGGAACCCTAAGGTCTGGCATGGTGCCCCGGGGGCCTACAGCCACAGCCAGGTTTGGAGTGCCTGCTGAGGGCAGGAGCCCCCCGCCCTTCCCTGGGGAGCCCTGGAAAGTGTGTGTCAATGTGCACAGCTTCAAGCCGGAAGAGCTGATGGTCAAGACCAAGGATGGATACGTGGAGGTGTCAGGTGAGTGAGGAGCAGATAGGCCAGGGTCTGTCTGTCTCTCTCTATCTCTTTCTGTGTGTGTGTGTGTGTGTGTGTGTGTGTGTGTGTGTGCAGGTTCAGCCCAGACAGAACTTCAGTAGAAGGGACCTGTGACAGACAACATGGCCCAGGTGACCTCAGGTCTCAGGAACGCAGCCCACAATGTTATCTTTAGGGACAAGTGCTTCTCAGTGGGTGACAGAGTCTGAATATGACCCAGTAGCTGGGGGTCCTCAGGGCACCGTGTCCACCTGAGAACTGGCAGAGACCAGACTGGATCTTGTGAAGTGGGCAATTTTAATATAAAGAATAGATTGGATGCGTGGAGGATTTCTGAAGACCCAGGAAGAGGGGGTTACTATACCTACCCCCACACAAATCCACAACCCAGCGGAGTGGGTCAGGGTGAATGCTGAGTCGCCATGTTAGCGACAGGCAGGGAAACTGAGGCTGGATAGTAATGAGAACAACAGAGCTGCTGTCCTTGGTGAAGAGCTGTCTGCCTGGCACCGTAAACCAACCGGGAGGCCAGCATCAGGTAGCGCCGATGTGAGGACAGTCCGAGGAGGTGGCTCGTGTCCACCCGTCCCTTTTAGACTGGGGAAATGGAGGCACAGAGAGGTTAGCATAATTTGCTCAAGGCGGCAAAGGGTTCCAACCCAGGCTGTCTTGGGATTTAGAGATGGAAGGGAATTTTATTTATTTATTTATTTATTTATTTAAATCAGAAACACACACACAAACAAAATAACCCCACCAATAACAACAACAACGAAAACCACTTAAAAATCCACTTTCCTCTGACCCTTCCCCCCATGGCTCTCTACTCCCATCTTGCAGCGGAGGAGGCCTTGCCCCAGGTCATACAATGAGTCAGCAAAAGGACCAGAGCAGAGCTTAGGCCCGGCCACAGCACCAGGCCCAGGGCTTTCCCTACCCCATTGCACTCTGGGAGAAAGAATACGCCGCGAGGGGGGAAAAGACAGAGGAGACAGGAAGCTGGGTCTTGGCTTTCTTCTGCCTCCCTCCCAATTAACAGGCCATTAAAAAGAGCTTGTTCCTGGCAGGGGCCTGTCAGCCAGAAAATCAATAGCATCCCCGCTGCTGCGAGGCCTAGCTGAGCAGGGACAAGTCCCAGCAGTGTTCCAGGGGAGGGTTTTAAAGTCCCTTGGAGTAGAACGGTAAACATCAAAGGCTGTGGCTGTGGGTGTGGTGGGGCAGGCACACTGGGGCGCACGTGCTGACGTGGGTGTGGGCTGTCGGCCTCGGCTGGTGAGCCAACACAAGCTATGCTGCTGCCTAACCAACAGGATGGGCTAGTTACATTTTTAGCTATCTTGTTCCTTCTCTGGGCGTCCAGGTCCCTGTGGGTCCTCAGGAAGGGTGACGGTAGCCTCCAACAGGGCAGTATTTGTATGGCGGCCGCATGGATGGCGCCTGGGATACTAACAGTTAGTTTGTTCTTGTGAACAGCAATACGGTGGTGGCCGCGGTGTGGGCACGTGGGGAGATTCCAGTACGTAATAAATGATAAATGCTCTTTGAGACCTGGGTTCAAATTCGAGCCCAACCATGAGGTAGCTGAATGGATGCCAACTGGGAGCCTCAGTTTCCCTGTCTGTGCAGTGGGAATTATGGCCGTTCCTGTCACACAAGGCTAGTGGGAAGATGTAGTAAATGCAGAGGATATATCCAGAACATCTGTAAAATGGAGTTAATAGCGCATCCTGCAGACTGAGGTCATCGTCACCCCACCCTTAATCCGTTTTAATTACGGTTGTTCAAGGCAGAGGCTTCCAGATCGCCCACACAGTCTTTTCTTTACCCTCCCTCGACTCCTTAACAGGTGGAGTCTGGCAGCCACAGGCTGAGATCTCAGGCTAGAACCTTAGTGATCCGGAGGCTTGGGGTGTATCACGGAGCCTCAACGTCTCTGTCTGCGAAATGGGAACTCTGGAACTAAAACAAAAAGATAAACCTTGTACGTGTGCAGCTAATTGTGACCCCAGCCATACAGACTCCAAACTCACCAAGGGTGCAGGCGAAAGCTTTCTTCCCTGAAAGGGGTTTAAGAGCCAAGATCTGCGGCTCCCTGTAAAAGCAACTTCTAAAGGGGAAGCCAGGGAACAGAGCCAGTACCCCAGCTACAACCATGCAATAAAAACCTGTTCTTCCACAAGCAGTTCAGGCTAGATCTTTGCTCAATGTCCACCAAGGCTGGCTTACTGGTTGGTTACTCACAATGTTTTGTTGTTGTTGTTGTTGTTGTTTAGGAGTGTGGGTAGGTTTGTAATACCACCCCTGCCCATTTTACAGATAGTGAAACTGAGAACTAGGGAGGCTAACTCACCCAGCATAACCAACCACCTGCTTCCTCTCTGGCAGTATCTAACATTTCAAGCCAGGCCTGTCTAGAGGTTCATTGGCTGACTGTGAACCTGTTTAGACTTCTAAACACCCCCAACCTCTGGGCTCAGCTTCAATGCTGTCTCACAAAGAAGGGAGCTAGGTCAGATTTTGCCTCATCATCTGCTTCCAGGTGTCTGGGGAATGGATGGAAGGCTGTTCTGAGTTTTGTAAACGATGCCAGATGAGCCAAAATCATGAGTAAGCCTCCTCCTTATTGCAGGGCTTCTCAGAGCCTTCCCTGGTCCATGCAGTTGATGGATCTTATCTGACCATAAAGGAATACCCTGCTCCAGGGAAGTATTTGGAAAATGTGGGTTCATGATTTCCATCATGCTTCAACTTCCTGACCTACAGGCAACAGCCAAGAATGATCCCTTCAAGGGCTACTGGGTCAGGCTGAAAAGGCTTTTGTCTTGGTCCCAGGGCCTCTGCTCTCCCTGGAAACAGCACCTTTCCTTGATGGGTCTGGTCGCACACCCTGCCCCTTACCAGTGCAGCCACAGCTCTTTAGGGTACCTGAGAAACATCACAGCTGCTTGAGATCTCTTCTGTCCCGGGATGGCAGAGATCTTTCTGTACAAACAGTCATTATTTCTTCCTTCTGTGTACAAAAATAAAAGGCATTTTGATGGTATAAAATGTAAATCAGAAAGCAAGCTAATGAATGAAGACTTGCTGGTATAACATCAGATGCCCAATAACCAATGCCCATATGCAAATGATATACAAATGAAGTGCCAGGATGACCCGCCTCTTTGGACTTGTCCCCCACCACAGGCCTCATTATGGAAATCTTGGAATCTTTCCTGCTCAGAGACCCTCCCTCTCTGACTCCCCCTAGCCTGCACCCCTTTTCAGACCATGGCCGCATCCATAGACTTCTGAGGATCCCCATTTCCCTGAACATCAAAGTGAATGATGAGGTTCACCTATACTGCTTGCAGGGGCTGTGTGGCTCACTCCATTGCTTCTCCCAGGGCTCCAGTAACGTTTTCAGAACATTTTAGAGGAGAATAAACTGAGAATAAAAGAATAGAGCCCTGTCAGGAAATGTCTGAGCAGGGATTGGCATCTAGCTCCCGGGACTCTGCCACCCTTTGCTCCATCACTTCCAGGGTGTTTGGCCTCAGGCACATCACTTGATCAGGCGTGTTCAGGGTGGTGTGGCCACAGACTCACCGACCCTCTCTGAATTTCAGTTTCTTTATCCACATAGTGGTGGTAATAAAGTCCCTGCTTAAAGGAGTTGGCATAAGTAAGTCACTGAGAACAGTGGCCAACACCGAGTCCAGACCATACAGGGGCTCCTTGGCTTACCGTGGGGGCGAGGGTCTCAGAGAACCCATCGTAAATCCAAAGTATCCCAAGCCAAAAATGCAGTCAATATGCCTGACCTACCAAGCAGTACAGCTGAGTCCCGCCCTCCCCAGAACCGGCCTACTGTTAGGCAAAATTATCCCACAGGACCCTGACTTTATTATAAAGCACTGACTCTCTCCTGTCACACACTGAGCAGATGCAAAGCAACAGTGAGGTAGAGTGGTGGAGTCCATTCACAGGCTGCATTAGTAATGTCTGTGTGAGCTGGCTGCTAGCGCTTCATCATCTTCCTCCTCGCCTCCAGCAGTGACCAGGCCCTGCAGAAGGAGGACAGGGTACAGAAGAGCTGAGTCAGAGGCCCTGGCCTGTCCCCAGTGGGAGCAGGCTTCTCCGAGGCCCAGGCGGCCTCGGGGAGGGGACCAGAGAACAGACAGTGCTCCGGTGGCCACAGGCTCATGCTGACACAGAGTAGATGATTGTCACCGAGTTGAACAGAATAACCTCTTGGGCTGACAGCACATTCGCAGAATAGAGAGTTCTGGCCTCTAGACACTGCAGTCTAAAAGTGCATTCCGGTCAGTATACCTTTCCTCTCCGTAGTGGGAGGATACATAGTATAGTTTTCCTAAGGGCCATGGAGCAATATAGGTCAGGCCTTAGAAGGTCTCAAGCTTGGCTCAAATCCCAGAAGTCGCTGGGTTTGGTGTGGAGATCAACTTGCAAGGATTTTTAGTGCAGAGAGGAGGCTTCCATTGTTGTTTGTGCTGAAAAGTAAGAGGCTGGCTAAGTAAGCCATTATGGAGTTCTGCAGAGGGATACGAGGCAGCCATTGAAAATCAGGAGGTCCTGAGTTCCAGTCCTCAGGACCTACATAAAAGCAGGGCACAGCAGCCTGAGCACTGGGGAGGCAGAGGCAGGAGGATTCCAGTTACTTTCTGGCCAGCCAGCATAAAACATTTGGTGAGCTCCAGGTTCTGGGAGAGACCCTGTCTCAAAGTCTAGGGTGGAGGTCCCGCAAAATGGCTCAACAGGCAAAAGGCACCTGCTCCCAAGCCTGACCATCTACGTTCGATTCCTGCAAGCTGGCCTCTGACGTCCATGGCACACAATCCATACCAAGCACACAAAATTAACAAGTTAATTTAAAAGGCAATAAAATCGTAAGGTGGATAAGCGCTTAAGAAAGACGTCCAGCATCACTCAGTGCTCTCTCCCCCTCTCCACACACACACACACACAATCATGCTGTCGAAGAGTATTTGGAGAAAATGGAAAAGTAATCATAATTTCTCAGCCAGATGAGGACAGAATGATCCCTTTGGTACGATGTGAGATATATGGCTGTATTCTAGAAAATCCATACGTTTTTAAGAAGCATTTTCTATGTCTGGAGATGTAAACACTTTATTCATGACGGGCTTGGGCAAGGGTGTCGGGGGGAGAATGGGTGATTGTGGTTTTTTGTAAATTTATTTCCTACGCTTCCTAACATACATATGCATTATCTTGTAATCAGAAAAGGTTATTAAATGAATGATTAATGGTACAAAGTATTACTAATGCAATCACCTGTAAATGATGAGTTTAAGACAATTTGGACCTCCACAAGATGCTGCAGTCCCCCTGGGTATTTATAGTCTCTATTTGGAAGCTCTATTCCTCAGGAAGGCCTCCTGAGTGTGAATGGGGGCCTGGGCTCTGGAATGTGACCTCAAAAAGTAGTGGAGTGTGCAAAGGGCAGGTGCTGACAGGTGGCCCAGCCAAGCACTAATCCTGTTTGCTTAAAGAGAAATTTAAGACACCCTACTTAAAAAAAAAAAAAAAAAAAGATAAAGAATGGGAATCGTTGAGAGGATTACAATTTCCCGTATGAATTGCAGGATAAAAGCCAGCTCGGTCTGAAGCCTTCTTGTAATTTCATCTTCCTCTCCATAATTGGAAGAAGGAGCCCCTAAGAGGAGTGGCTGGTAGAATTCCCCTCTGCTTCTGTGGCTCTTCTCTAAGGAGAGGTCCCTTAGGAGGAGTTGGGTGTGTCCAGCAGATGGAAGCATTATTTCCGGGCTGGATAGGTGGTGCAGGAAGCTTGCCGCACATCCGAGGGCAGAGGGGCAGGAGGCCACAGCCTTTGGCACTGACTCCGTGAGTGCCAGGGCAGCCATGCACCTTCTGGGTGACCTTGAACCCACTCTGGGACCTTCGTTGACACGTTAGCGACAGCAGGAGAAAGAAGCTGATCCCAACAGCCAGGGAAGGGTGCTAGGTGGCCAGGAAGCCCCAGATGTGGCTTTGCGTCTTCTTTCTACCTCACTGATAGATCTGTGATGCCAGCTCCTGGGATTCGCTGGATAGCCACGGGGTAGGAGTTACGCGGGAGGCTGGAAGCTAGGGAACAGGTGCCCCAGTTGTCAACAAAACATCATCAATGTCCTCTTCCCTGCCCATCATATTAGCTCATGTTCCACCAGCTTGGGAGGTGGGCTTGAGTCTGTAGGCCAAACAGAGCCTGGACTCCACACCACTCCTAAGCTACCAAAGAAGGCAAGAGCAGAGCAGGATTTGAATTCAAGCCCAAATTCTGAATGATGCCCAGAGGATACAAATTCTAACACATGATGATGCTCCTGTCTTCCAGGCAAACATGAAGAGAAGCAGCAGGAAGGTGGTATTGTCTCCAAGAACTTCACCAAGAAAATCCAGTAAGTACCCTTGCAGGGGGCACCTCAGGCAGGCACTGAGGGTGGAACTCAACCCTGGGATTCTGATTTCTTGTGAGAGACACCCAGGCAAGGAATTGAACGCTCAGACCTCAAGGGGAGAAGTTGTCATAATAAACCTGCAATAGGGGCCCCCAAGTGGGAAGGGGAGGTTAGGGTATCATCTCATCGGCTCAGTGCCCTGTGAGGAGGGCATTGACCCCACCAGGGAACAGAGAGGCAAAATGATTCGTCCATCTTACACTGAGCACTGGAATGCTCGCTCACCCAGGAGGCATAGACAGGAGAGTACCAATTGCCATCAAAGTAAGACCTACTCACATCCCTGGTCTCTAGTTGCTCTAATAGGATCATGTGTGTGTGTGTGTGTGTGTGTGTGTGTACACGCACAGCGCGCATGCATCTATGCATGTGGAGTGCATGCAAATGTGTATGTTATTGTGGAGTGCATGGACTCTTGTGCTCACATAGAGACTAGAGGTAGATGTCCAATGTCCTGCTCTATCACTCTCCACCTTTCCCCTTGTGACAGGGTTTCTCACTGAACCTAGAGCTGGGCTAGTAGCCAGAAAGCCCACACCAAACTTCCTGCCTCTCTCTCCCATAGCTCTGAGGTCACAAGCATACATTGCCACGCCTAGTTTTAGCATGGGTGCTGGGAATTTGAACTCAGATCTTCATGCACACAGCGAGCAGTCTTGCACACTGAGCCATCTCCATGGCCCCTCCAATAAGTTTTCTTCCTCTTCAGCTGAGATAATTCCTGTGTGCCTCAAAATATTGGTTCAAACTGTTGTCTGGTTTCCTGGGATCCCTCTCACCCACCATGGAGGTCTGGAGGCTGAGACACCACCCTAGAGGAAGGACAAGTTTGACCTAAGGGAGGGATTCTTGTTAGCTGTGGTCTTAGGAGAGCAGAAAGCAAGCAGCCAAGCTGGACCAATGAAGCATGGCCACATCGCCTAACTGGCAGTCCCTGAAGGCTCAGTGGAGGATGCTGGTTGCATTAGAGGCTCCGGTGCCTGCCATGCACTGTCTCTCCAATCAGCATCATTCACTGGGTGAATTTCTGGTCCTGAAGTCATTCACAGCCATCGCTGTCTTGACCTCTGCCGTGAAGGTAGACAACAGGAAGAAGATGCATTGCAAACCCTCCGTGTGTTGTGAAGGAAGTAAATCTCCAGTAGATGAAAAGGCCAGGCTAAGGTCTACAGTAAGGATTTAGCACTGCCCCAAACAGGTCTCTGACACTGTATCTTCCTCTGCTAAAGAGATACTGCTCCAGTATCTTCGCAGGCAATGGCAGTTGTCCTTAGGGGGCCTGGTCCAGGCAGTCTGTTGGTACGATTCTCATGATTGTGTCTGAGCTCCACACTAGCCCTGGCAAACACATTCTGTAGCAGAGAGACTGCACCAGCTGAATCCTGAGATTTCTTTCAGCATTGGGAGTCTACATCCCAGTCTCTGAATGCGTGTGCCCTTTCCTGACCCCAGCCCCGGCACCCCCACGGTTCTCGGAAGCCCTTGGAAACTTCCTGATAAGGCAAATACCAACCAGTTTCTTTTTACATTCGCTGGCTCGCCAGAATCTGTGACCTTCACCTCTCTCCCCAGCCCAGCCTCTAGATCAAACAGAACTGAGAGAGAAAGAAGGGAGGGAGGGCACTGATGCCTCTCCTTCCAGAGGCTCACACCCTGGCTCAGGACAGAATCACAAACAGGGAGGAGCTCAGAAAAAGCTCCTGCAGTGAGCGTGGTGAATCAATCATCTTTCAAAACATCCAGGAGGTGGGGAGTGGCCCACCGGGTAAGGGCTTTGGCTCTGTAAGCATGAGGACCTGAGTGAGTTTGAATCTCCAGCATCCATGTCCAAAGCTGGCCATGGTCCTAAGTGCCTGTAACCCTGGCGTTGTGGGGCAGAGGAGGGCAGATCCTGACTGGTCACTGGCCTGCCAGCCTAGCTGAAATGGTCAGCTTCCTGTGAGAGACCCTGCGTCAAGGGACAAGGCAGAGAGGGAGGGAGGAAGACACCCAATGTCCTGCTCTGGCCTCCACATGCCAAGTGCACACTCCCCACACACTCACATTAGCATATTCACACACACACACACACACACACACACACACACGCACACACACACACACACACACACACACACCACGCACTGTCCAAAGCTGGGCATGGTAGCTCACACTTATTATAATCCTGGAACTCTGAAGGCTGAGACAGGAATCTTGTAACAAGTTAAAGGCCAACCCAGGTTACATCGTGAGACCCTGTCTCAAACCAAACAAAACACATGCCAGTTTCCCATGGATTCCCCCACCTCTGAGGCCACTCAGGAAGCAGCCCTGGGAATTCGATGATGAGATTGAAAAGCCTGAAGTTGCTGAAGATAGTGTAGCTTCTCAGCTGCTGAAGGGCGAGTTGTTGATACATTGACCGCCTGTGTTGGTTAGCTTTTTGTTAATAGCAAATGTCTGAGAAAAACAGGAGGGTGGGGGATTTGTATCAGGCTCACTGTTCCAGGCCATCGTGGTGGGGAGGGTGGTGTGGCGAAGGAGAGCAGCTCACAGCACAGCAGTGAGAAAGAAGAGAGAAAACACCTGCATTCTGGGGGCAGTCTGCCTTTCCGATCCTTATTCTGCCTCCCCCATTA
This sequence comes from Peromyscus nudipes, assembly GCA_902168325.1. Classification (NCBI taxonomy): domain Eukaryota; kingdom Metazoa; phylum Chordata; class Mammalia; order Rodentia; family Cricetidae; genus Peromyscus; species Peromyscus nudipes. Next base: position 11,353 of record CABHPH010149846.1, read on the forward strand.
ATCTCCCGTCTATGGGATGGTGCTGCCTACATCAGGGTCTTCCCCCACTTAATCCACTCTGCAGCCTCCCTCTCTGAGGTCCAAACAAGTTGATAATCAAGACTGAGCCTCACTCTGTATCCCCGGGACCACCCAAACCTCCTTCCATTCCAAACACTGAGGGTCCCCCAAGGTCTTCCTCCATCAGCACAAAGTGCATCCATCCATTGTGAATGGCAAGTGTCTAGCTGTGCCACTTACTTGTTGAGTATTTTGACTCCCGGCCCTGGTATAGAGACTCCCCCGTATTAAGATAAAATTAAGGTATCACTTAGAGCGACTTGGGTAGCTGCTCTAAGGTTGCGTTCTCTCCCACACAGGGCTGTGGTAGAGAGTTGGGAGGATTAAGATGAAGTGTTGGGTGGTGCGGATTAATATTAGGAAGGCTCCCCAAGGTTAGGGTCACACAAGAGTGGCTCTGGCAGATGGAAATATCAAGGACTCAGGCTGGAGACTGGGGTAACCCTGGGGCCAGCATCAGGGAACCTGGTTGCCTTTCCCACAAAAAGCCCCGGTCTTCAGAGATCAGAAAAATTTCTTTATCCAAGCCTGGATTCCACCTCTGCAGAGCGCTACAGCAAACACCATGGGCTTGGAAGTCCATCCCAGCAGTCTGTTTGGGAAGAGAGAGAGAGAGAGACAGAGACAGAGACAGAGACAGAGAGAGAGACAGAGAGAGAGACAGAGAGAGAGACAGAGAGAGACAGAGACAGAGAGACACAGAACCAGAGAGACAGAGACAGAGAGACAGAGAGACACAGAACCAGAGAGACAGAGACACAGAGAGAGAGAGAGGTGTTGGAGGTGCTTCACAGGTTAGAAGCAGTCCCTTTTCTGTCCCCAGCTTGGAGGAGAAAACAGAGAACAGGATGCAGGAAGTCAGCACGGAGGATGCTTGGCAGAGTACTCCCGGCTCTCCCTGTCTCACATCTTTCCAGGTGTCTGGTCAGCCCTTTGTTGACATCTGTGACATACCAGCGTCCATATTATGAGGTCTACAGGCTTAACCCTACTTAACCATTCCAAGAATCCCATTAAGGTGATTAAACTCTCCTTGTCCATGAAGAAACTGAAGTTTGGAGCGGTGGGTGATAGAACTGAAGTGCTGGGAAAGAATAGACCTGGATTATCAGAAAGCCTTTAAGAAGAAAGGACAAGTCTGACCACGTTGGGAGCTGGGGAACATAAGGCTCATGACGTAGACAAGACACAGAAAGAATCACGCTGCAGGGTGTCACTCTGTGTGGACTCTAAAATAACCAAGCTCTTTAAGGGAGAGAGTAGGGTGTGGCTGTCGGGGTTGGAGATGAAAGGGAACAGGGAGTTGGGGGCTGGGGAGCTAGCTCAGTCTCTATAGTGCTTGCCACACAGGGGGACCTGTGCTCTAGCCCTACAGCCCAGGGGAGAAATCCCAGTGTGGTGGTGGCCTGAGCTTGTAATTCCAGGGTTGGGGAGGCAGAGACAAGAGGATCCCTGGGATTGCCAGACAGACAGACAGCTTAGCCTATCAGGAAGTCCCAAATCCCCAAAATAGATCTGGTCTCAAATACTAGCAATAATAATTCATAATAACAAATAATCATCATTGTAATAGTAACGAAAAACAAGCTGGGTAACTCCTCAGGAAAAATACTCACGGTCGATGTCTGATCTGCACATGCTTGTGCACACATGTGTGATTATACCCACATGAACACACACACACACACACACACACACGCATGCACGCACGCACGCACGCACGCACGCACACTTTGATAACCCAGTGAAACTGTCTCTAAAAGAAAAGAGGTCTTTTGAACGCAGGTCTCTCCACCTTTAAGGCCCCTGGCCTTCCTGCTGGGTTAAGAGAGCTCAGGTTACAGCATTCACACACAGCCCTCACTGTTCCTCAGCTTCACAAACTTCCCTTTCTACCCCATCGCCAGTTTCAGGCTTTTTCTCCGTCTAACATCAGCTCACTTTTAATAAAAGTTAAATTCTCGCCCCTAACATGATCCCTAAGGAAGGCACCTGCGAGGGAAATAAACCCCAAGAGGCTAAGCCTGGGTCCCCTAACTAGAAGAAAAGGTCACTTGCCCTGGGGCCCAAAGTTTAAGCCCGCTCTAAGCTTAGGGAAAGGAAAAGCAGTTAGTGCCGGGCCCTAAAGGCGTCGCGGTATTTAACGCTCAGCGGGGGACCGTCATTCAGATGCAAATGAGGGCCTAAGGGATCTCCTTAACCTTTTCCCACCAACTTGGGAATTCAGGACTCTGCCAAGAGACCCCAAACAAGTCTACTCCCACCTATAGGCCTCAGTTTCTCCATGTATAAGGTCATCCTTCTGGGCCAGCAGCAAGGTCTTTGGACTCTGATGTCTGTGCACCTTGCCTTTAAATATCTACACCTGTCAGGAGGCCAACATGCAGGGCCGGTGACTACAAGGATCCTCACACCGTGACCCGACTGCCAGATACTCTTCCGACATGCTTTTCCCTCCGCGGAAATAGGATCCCAGAAGTCACATTCTGACAGTTGAGAAGCTCAACTGATTTGAACACAGGTCTTCTTGCCTGCTAGGCCCACACTATGGTTGTACCAGGTGCTCACTGGCTGGCACGCAGCAAATGGTTAAACAGAATTGGCCCATCCCTAGCCGTGGGCGGGGCAGTGGGCGGGAGGCCCACGGGCGAGGCTTTGTCTTCTTCCCAAAGCTTGGCTTGGCGACCCTCCAAACTCTTAAGCACCGTCTTTGCTGAGCTGCATAGTTCCGGTTTGGCATGGTGGCTTTGGGTGGATGTGGCTCCTGGGTCTTTGAACTTCTGATGATGGGAAATGACTCCCGGACCCCCACGGAGAGTCCTGATCACTTTCAGGGGTGGGCAGCCCACTCCCTGTGTGTACAATAGGCAGAGCTAGTCTGGCCTGTGGGAAGGCCTCTGGTGACAGAAGCTCCTGGCTTCTCTGCCCTTCCTTCACATGGTTGGTGCCGGGGAGTCAGGAGAACACACTGTTTGGAGCCCAAGATATCAGTTCTGAGTCCATCTGCTGGTGGGAACTGGACAGCCTTGGGCAAATCAGCTCACTTCTCTGAGTCTCAATATCCTTGTCTGTGAAGGGGGACAGTAGTAGAACCTTCTTGGCAGGATTCTTAGCAACTGAATGTGAATACGCAAGTCAGACATAACACCTGAAACGTTGAAAGTGCTCAGCAGGTTGTGGGTTTTGTTTCATTTTTATTCTTACTACTAAAGGCAACCCAGTGAGACCATTAACATGCCATCATGGTTTGGTTTCAAGTCTGTTGAAGATATCATATACCGGGTAGCTTCATTCACTCCAAATAACAAAGAAAAAAATATTTTAATCCTTAAAGCCAGGCATGGTGACACATGCCTCCAGTCAACAGTTCTCAGGAGATCCAGGAGTTCAAGGCCATCGGGCTAGTCTGGGCTATGTGAGCCCCTGTCCCCTTTCACCTTCCAAGTCCTTGTGAGAAACAGAATTAGATTTGAGAACAGAAGCCCTACCTTTACACTCTCTGAGTCATGGAGCCTGTCTGAGACAGAAGCTTGCACTCCTGTTATTCACTGCACTAGACTCTTCTAAAAGATGACAACATGGAGCTTGAGTTCAGACCTGGGCATCCTTATAAAAGCCAGATGTGATAGCACACATCTGTAACCAGAGGTGAAAAGATGGGGGCACATGGATCCTCGACACTCATAGGCTAGTTAGCCTCAGCAAATGGAGGAACTCCAGGTTCAGTGAGAGACCCTGCCTCAAACAATAAGATGGTAAGCAATGGGGGAAGAAGCCTGATACCAAGCTCTGGCCTTCACACATATATGTATGTGCGCTCCAATGCACATATCAATGCAAACGCATACATGTACCACACACACATTCGCACGCTCCTGTGCAAAAGAATATTTTCTTTCCAGTGAATGCAGTTTCATTGCTTCAGCTCTATGAATAACAACCAATGGGTAAGATCTTATGTTTCACTTTCCTAGGCTTCCTGCAGAAGTGGATCCAGCGACCGTATTTGCCTCACTTTCCCCAGAGGGCCTGCTCATCATCGAAGCTCCCCAAGTCCCTCCTTACTCACCCTTTGGAGAGAGCAGCTTCAACCACGAGCTTCCCCAAGACAACCCGGAAGTCACCTGTTCCTAAGACTTCAGCCTTGGTCCTTCTTCGTTCCTGTCCCCAGTCCCAGGGAATCTCTGGTTTGAGGGTACATACACTACTTTAGCAGAACTCAGATTTAAAGCAACTCAGAAGTTGGGGGATGGGAGGGAGAAGAGAATGACCACAGAGTCCCTGGATAACGTAGTTAATAGATTTCTCCACAGGATGACACAATGGGCGAGCCTTGCTTGGTTGTGTTAGGTCATGGTGCAGGGAGGATTTTCCTTCATCTTGTCCGGTTGAAGACACCGCATGGTCTATAATTGTAAAACTAGTGAATGGGGACTGGACATTTCACGTTATATCTTTACCTTGCAGCTAACGCAAGGGTTGCTTTTCTCTGGGGACCTTCCCATCACCCAGATTCCTGCTCTGGGCTCTCCTAATGTGTGGCTTGGTTGATGGGGCCCTCTGGCTCCCCCTCAGTGTGTTTCTAAACTCTTTGTCCAGGAGAAATTATAGGCAGGTCTTATATCCCCATGTGAGATTTATCAGCCACACAAAACAGTGCCTTTTGCCCCTCACCCAGATATATACCGCATGACCCCATGGCTCTCAAATGATCACCGCCAAGGACTCTGGGAACCTCTCAGTTGATTCTCTGGCTAAGGTTCCCCTTTATTGTGTCCCCTGTGTCCAAGTCAGATTTTTACAGAGAGCTGTCTCCAAGCAGCTCTATCAGGAACCAAGCAAAGGCCAGACAGCCTGGCATGCAGGCTAGTGGTATCGTGTATGTGGGGGGAATGTGTGTGTCTTTGTTGTGTGAATTGTGCTGTTGTTTAGGGGGAAAAATAACAGTAAATAATAATAATAACGATGATGCCAATAAAGGAGCTGATGTTCTTAGCATATTGTGCTTCATGTCATGAGAAACTAACCGCGATATGACGGCGACAAACATCATCAGGAGTGTTAGGGCTTTAGGTAATGACTCCTGAGTGAACAGTGGGGTAGACAGCATGAATGGTAGACAGATGGACAGAACGCTTTCAGCCAACTCCACGAGAAGTTTAGACGAGCTTGCCTAGCTGTTTCCTCAGCCCTGGTTCCCATATTTCGTCTCTGCCCATTGTGATGGCTCTAAGTGGTTATAGTCTGTCCTCATGTCCAATAAGAAGGCTGGGGTGAGAGGTTTCCTTGTGTGGCCTCTCATTTTCCGGAAGCCCAGTGAATGTCTTCTTTGGTGTCGTATGTCTGTCCAGAGACCAGTTCCCGGCCTGAGAGAATGGGATGATGTCATAGTTACTTTTCTGATTGCTGCGATAAATTATTCTGACAAGCAACTTAAGGAAGGAAAGATTTGCTTTGGCTCTTATCTCCCTCATTACAGATGGGGAAACTGAGGCCCAGAAAGATGAAATGCACCACCCAAAACACACACACCTGGTAAGCAATAGCCCCAGGCAGCCTGGGACCTTCACGCTCAGCCATTCATTGCATTCTCCGTTTGCCCAGCAAAGCAAAATCTAAGTTGTGGTAAGTGAGTCCGTCCCAGTTGCTCGGAAAGGAGAGGTGGCATTGCAAGCCGGGGCTCTGTGTGACCAGAGGAGCGTCAGTCACGTCAGGGTTGGTGATCAGGCACAATTCTAAGACTTGAACAAACAGGGAGTGGTGTGAGGTGCCTGGAACAGAAGAGAACACGTGAGCCGAGGAGAAAGGCACACTGTTCCTGTTCTGAAAGTTCATTGTTTACAGGACCAACTACAGTGTTCGTCACAAGACTGCCAGATGCCTCTCCCTATTTATCTATTTATCTATCTATCATCTATCTATCTATCTATCTATCCATCTATCTGTCTATCTATCCATCTATCTATCTATCTATCCATCCATTTACCCTCTGTCTCTCTCACACATACCTTTCTCCCTCATAACCTGATTCCCCATCCTCCTGCCCCATCCAGCTTCTCCCCATTCTTCAGAACAAACTGTCCCTTTAAGCCACCAGGACTTTGTTTATAGACAGCTCTGTCTCCTCCAAAGAGAACTCTTCCACCCTGTTCTTCAGTTAATTCTTTAGGATCTCAGCCAAGCCTCTCACATGTTGGCCAGAGCCTCTGTCCCTTACCCCTATCCTAACACAATACAGCCTATTATATCAGGCTGGGTGCTCACAAGGCAAAACAAATAATAGTGACGTCAGCCAAAACCCAAATGATCCTAGCTGACCAACTTTCAAGGGAAAGAGCGGGAAATATTCACAATTAGAGGGAATTAATAATAATTATTATTAGTTAAGTGTTTCAATTGGCTATGGTTTCTTCTTTAAGGGGAAGGGAAGAGAAAAGCAAAGGCTTTATTTCCAGGTCCGTCAGTTCACTTCTGGTCTTAGCTACTGAATGATGCTAAGTGGGTAGAATGGAAAGTTGATCCCCATGAGGTCAAGTGCATGGAGGGCCGCAGTGACCTTCCAGAGGGACTGGAGGGAGCGCCATAGTAAAGATGCTGAGTAGTTGGGCTTCAGTGTGAGGTGGCCAGTGGGGCATGGTAGGCACAGGGCACACCTGCAAACTGAAAACGTGCCCCCCAATGTTGCATTTAGAATCCTTTGCACTGTGATATAAAACTTCCATGTCTGTCCCACCTCTAGGGATGTCTTATGCATGCACGGGTGCTTCACATGCGTAAGCTTGGGGGCATGGGTGGGGTAGGGTTCGAGGACAACACAGAGCAAGGAAAACAGAATTCCTTTCAGAAAGGGACTTGGAGTGAGAAGGAACCACGAGAAAGGACTTGCTGAGAGAGAAGACCATCCCATGGAGGGCACTGCACAGAAAGTCAAGTCACTCTTCTCCAAATGTTTCAGGAGTTTGGATTCCCCAGATTCCTGAACTGCCAACCCACAAAGCAGACTGAGGCTCATGATGGACAGATGGACAGACCCATGTCTTGCTGCTTCTCCACGAAATCTAACCCTTACCACACTGCCTGCAGTGTAAAAGTGGCCCACACATGCTAAACACACAGACCAACAGACTGAACAAACAAAATCTGAACTCCATTCTACTGCCTCCAATGACCCGTATGCTCTGCCCCTCTTCACCATCTGCTTCCTTTCCCGCACCCCTCTGCTGTTACCTCCTGTCTCCCCTCAGACATGCTGCGCTCATTCTCACCCCGGGACCTTGGCACTTGCCATTTGTTTGGCTGTTAACACTCTACCCGCAGCTCTTGGCCTCACTACCCTTTCCTTGTGCTCTGCTCAGATCTCCCCTGGCATCTAGCTGGGGATCTGTACTTCTGCTTGCCCCAAGTCCTGCGGGCCTCACAACAGGCCAGTGTGACCCATCGATAGATGACTTCCTTCAAAGCACTTTCCACAATCGTGCTTCGTGGGTGGCCAACATCCATGGGCATTAAACGATCAGCTCCCCCAGCAGGTCCTTCATAGCTATAAAATAAAATTCAGCCCCAAACGATATGTTTTTGTTGTCTTTTGTGCTACCTAAAACGTTCAATAGAATGTTTTGTACGTCAGAGACAACAAACACTTACTGGAGAGATGGAAGAACGGATAGATGGATGGAGGAGGGTGGGGTGGACTAGAGGATGGGTATATAGAGGGATGGATGGATGGATGGATGGATGGATGGATGAATAGATGAAGAGGGGGAGGATGTATGGTAAAATGATGGATAGATGGAAAAATGGATGGGAAAGGAATGGAGGAATGAAGGAGGAATGGATAAAAGGGTAGATGGATGAAGGAGGAATGGATGAAGGGATGGGAGGAGGGAGAGATGGAAGCAAGGAAAAATGCAGGGAGGGGGCAGAAAGAAGGAACGGGACAAGAGGGATCATCCTTGCAAACTAAGCAAAGGTCACAATCTCCAGCTTCAGAAATGGTTCCATTTCACTCGAGAGCCACAAACACACAAGCCGTAGTGTGAAACCAGGGGAGTCGAGCTCAGCGACGGGGGAGGATGGCTCCTGACTAGACTAGTTACTTTTCTTGACGCTGTCACAAAATTCATAGAAGCAAAAATGAATCTCGAGGCAGGAAGAGTTTATTTTGGCTCACGGTTTGAGGAGGGTACAGCTCATCATGGCAGGGGAAGCATGAAGCAGCGGGGTCACACACAGTCCATGCACAGTCAGATAGCGGACAGCAGTGAATACTTACGCTTGGCTTGGTTTCTTCCTCTTATTCTATAAGGGATTCTAGGCTATGGAATGGAGTCACTCACTTTTAGGGTGGGTCTTCCCTCAATTCATCTAGTTAGAGATCCCTTACAGACACGCTCAGAGGTTTGCCTGCTAGGTGATTCTAGACCCTGTCAAGTTGACCATCAATATGAGTCATCACACTGACCCTTCACTTGGATGATGTCGACAAGGGAGGAGGCCTAGAGCCCATTCCTTTTCTCTTCCCTAACCCAGCTCCCAGGAAGTCTGAACTACAGAGCACCTCCACCCTCCCAGCTGCCTTCTAGCCAGCCGGTTGCTGATGGTGATATATGGAGATGGCTTGATTTGACCTTGAAAGGAAGAAACAAATTAATGTGTCTCAAAATAAATTCCCAGAATCAGCGGCTGGCTTCTCCTCCACCCCCCTCCCTCTGGTGTCTTGTGAGCTATGCATCATAATTTGAAAATCAATACTGTCTCCTAAATGAGCCAACACCTGGAGCTGCCTGGAGGTCCCCTCCCTCCCAGTGTCCTAGGCCTAGGAGTTGTTAGAAGAAGCTGTGAGAACCTCAAGGCCTGGTGTCTGCTTTGTTCTCTGGCTGCTGTGGGTTGACCAGGCCCCTTGTCTACAGGGAGGCCAACCCACCCGCTCTCCACCCCCACCTCAATTCAACAGCTTCCCCAAGTGCAAGGTGTGGTTACCTGATGACTTCAGCAGGAAAAAGGAAGGGTGGCCAAGTGGGTAGCTCCTCCAAAGGTTGGGGAAACCGAGTCTCTTCATCAGTTAACGTATATGCACTAAGCTCTGGTGCTCAGTGCTAAATTCAATTGGGTCACCTGGATACAAAGATAATGCATGTCCCTGTGGTGGTATTGTGTTCCCCAAAATATTGTGCACCCTAATAAACTTATCTGGGGTCAGAGAACAGAAAAGCCACTAGATACAGAGGCCAGAAAGTAGTGGCACTCACGCCTTTAATCCTAGCATTCCAGAGGCAGAGATCCACCTGGATCTCTGTGAGTTCAAGGCCACACTGGAAACAGCTAGGCATGATGACTCACATGCCTTTAATCCCAGGAAGTGATGTCAGAAAGCAGAAAGGTATATAAAGCATGGAAACCAGGAACCAGGGCAGGTTAAGCTTTTAGGCTTTGAGCAGCACAGTTCAGCTGAGATTCGTTCTGGATGAGGACTCAGAGGCTTCCAGTCTGAGGAAACAAGACCAGCTGAGGTATTGGCAAGGTGAGGTAGCTGTGGCTTGTTCTGCTTCTCTGGTCTTCCAGCATTCACCCCAATACCTGGCTCCAGGTTTGTTTTTATTAATAAGACCTTTTAAGATTCGTGCTACATGTCCCAATACTTCAATATTGGGCATTTCAGTCCTTCTGTGTCCCTGGGTTCAGTTCACTGCCTGGCCCTCTAAGGTTTCTGTTTGAATTCAGCATGTCTTTCTATTCCGAAGGTTTGTCAGTTTGGAGCCAGACTAACCCTTGTGAGGGTCTATCCAGGGCTACCAATAGGAATGGGCCTTTTCTGTGCACACTGGACAGTCCAGAGCTCAGTCTCTGTGGCCTCCTCTTTTGTGTTCTGACATGCTGGGTTCATTATCTACCAGAGTGAGGTACCAGACACCCAGAGACCATCCCTGCATGCCTGCCAACATTGTTATGCTGGTCAATCCTGAGTCTATTCCTTTTCTTGTCTGTTCTTTCCTGTGAAAGTCACACTTAATATTCTTGTTCCCCTGGTTTCCCCTGATCAACTCTTGTGCTGTCTTGTCTGGTCCCTGTGGCATGTGGTATGTCCCCCTTCATGGAATCTGTGAGTATAGCAAACTATTTTTCCAATACCAATTGCCCCAACGCCTACTTAATAGAATCTGCAAATGTAAGCAGCTTCCACTCCCCAACCCAGA
>CABHPH010149848.1:0-42211 GCA_902168325.1 Peromyscus nudipes
TTTTTTCCCCCAAAATTGTACTGTGCTTAAATATGGCTAAAATATACTGTCTGGGGTCAGACTTCAGAAGTTTGAACCAGCACTGGCTAACTAAAGTTGAGCTGAACTGAATTTTTTTCTTGCCTCTCCTCAGATTGTTTCACTGCTGGCTGTGATGCTTGCAGGGACCTCCCACAAGGTTTGAAGTCTTGGAGACAATCTTGTGATGGTACTTTAACAGACCACATGGAAGATGATTATTCCAATGGCTCCTGTACTGTTTATATGAAAACTGTAGATGCACAACAGACTATTACTGCATATATTTAAAACCACCAGTTTCAGCCTAAAATCTTCTAGATTGGCCATTATCAGAGAAGTTTACCATCTCACCACCTACAGCCCAGGTGGTTGAAGTGGTCAAGATTCAGGTTATAATGAAGATGATGATGTTCAGTTGGTTAATCATAAAGATATACAAGAATCAATAACTGTTTCCAATGAAGTCCAAACTGCCAAGGAGTTTCTTAAATCATGGAGTACAGAAAATGAATCAGACAACAGTTAGTGAAAACTATCAAATAATGTTTGATCTTTTCAAGGCTTTGCACTGGCAGTTTCTAGTTACCTGTACCCAAATCAACTGGAACATGATACTCAGCCCAAGATTGGCAAAGAAATACAAAATGCTTAAGGGCTGACTATGGGCATCTTAAATGCAAAGGAAAAAGGTTTCAACATGGTGTGGTTATATGATTTATAAACCTAAGTAAAAGGGATATTTTACTAGTTAACAAAGTTAACAGATTTTCTGGCTTATAACATTGAACCTATAACATTATCTTGTAATTTTCTGTTATTTCTATATCTATTTGTAAATCTTTAAAAACTTCTGCTACATTTAATGTTGGAGAGACCCACCCTGAAGTCATTTTACTGTTTAGAAAATGTTCCTAGCACTAAAGTCTTATTCTAATTTTTAAAAGATTTATTTTTATTCTACTTGTGTGTGTTTTGACTGCATTCATGTATGTGCACTACATGTGTGCCTGGTGTCCAATGAGGCCAGAAGAGGGTGCCAGATCACCTGGAACTTGAATTACAGGTGGTTGTGAGCCTCCATGTAGGTGCTGGAAATTGAACCCAAGTCCTCTACAAGAGCAGTCAGTGCTCTTAGGTGCTGAGCCATCTCTCCAGCCCTAACCTGTTTTAATTAATTCAGTACTTTTTATTCACCCTTACCTATGTTTCAAAGCACTTCTACTCCTTCAGTAGTTTTTGCTGACTCACCAATTGCTAAGTAGGTTGTGACATTCTAGCTAAGGGAAGTCACATTTCTCTTCCCTTTCACTGTTTTGATCATTTATAGAATCTTATAGCTAGTTTCCAAAAATTTGATTTGGGGCTTTTTGGGTTTGTTTTGGGAGACAAAGTTTCCTGGAAATTCCATGATAGCCAGCTTCCTGGGTAGTTTGTTTTTAAATCCAAAGTCTTGAACCACATTTCCTCCCTGCACATGAATATTTCCATTTTTATTCTCTTTGTCTTCTCCCTGTCTAGTACCATTGTAGTTATAGACATCTTCATTTCAGAAGAGTTTCCCCCAAATATGTGTCTGTTTAATATCCAAGAAGTTTTGACAAATTATGTATATTGTATAATATAAAATAATAAAATATAAATAAAAAATATTGAAAATGCAGAGGTTAAAGAAATAATAGGAATCTGTGTTTTAATACTTTTCAGCCAGATTGCTTTCCATGCAGATGAGTCAAACAAAATCACAAAACTGAAAATGAACCAAAGTAAAAGGATAACTTCCAAACAGCATCTTTCTCTTATAATCTGTTGTTTAAGAGATACTAGAGTTTTCTTCTACATAGCATGTAAAACTCTTTCCAAACTATTCTTCCTTTATCAGCCCTGCCAGGCAAGAACTCATATGTAATTGCTATAGCAACCCTGTCAAGTATATTGGCAGGTATGTGTACGTTCTGAGGATAACACAGACAATATATTATAACTAGTCATGGTAGATTCGTTTCATGTACATTATTTACTTGTCAACCCTGTAACACATATGTAATTGAAAGCAGAGAAAAGAGGAAGGAACAAAAAATGTTTGAAAATAAAGTGGCAGGCAAGTGATTCTACAAAATTCATTGCAGGGAACCAAACTACAGGCCCAAAGAGCAGAATAAGCACCAAAGGAACCTATACCCAGGCATAGGAAAGTGAAATAAACAAAATTAATGACAGAAAAAATGGAGAGAGTCTAGAGGGAGGAAAATAAACCCTCAGAATTCTTTTTGAAAATAATTCAAACAAAAGTATGGGATAAAATATTTAAAGAGACAAAAAAAAGAGAAATGTGGTGGTTTCAATAGGTATGGCCCCTATAGACTCATGTGCTTGAATGCTTGGCCCATAGGAATGGCACTATTAGGAGGTGTGGCCTTCTTGGGGTAGGCGTGGTGGTGTTGGAGGAAGTGTGTCACTGTGGGGGTGGGCTTTGAGGTCTCATATGCTCAAGCTATGCTCAATGTTGAACCCAGTCTCCTTCTGTTGCCCGAGGATCAAGATGTAGAACTCTCAGCTCCTTCTCCAGCACCATGTCTGCCTGCATGCCGCCATGACTAAACCTCTGAAACTGTAAGCCAGCCCCAATTAAATGTTTCCTTTATAAGAGTTACTATGGTCATGGTGTCTCTTCACAACAATAGAGATCCTAACTAATACAAGAAGTATAAATAGACTGAGATAGAAATGCACTGATGGGTTCTCGGGATGGAGCTCAGTGGCAAAGCACTTGTCTAGCATTCACATGGCCCTGGGTTCCTTCCGTTAGCACCACAAAAGTCAAACAAAAAACCGCCAAAGGAATTTATTGCAACAAATGGTAAGAAGTTCCTCAGATATAAGGAACCTAATATATTTTTGAAACTCAGGTCTACATAAAGAATGGAAGAATGTAAAAATAACTAAAGTTAAAATGTTTTAGTATTTCTTGCATTATGTATTCAAATTAATTTTATGTCAGTGTTTCATACAGAGGTGCCTCTAGATGCTTTGGGGAGGGAAATGAAAATTTCAAGAAAATTAACAAACCAAACAAAATAGATAAAAGGAAAAGTGAAAGGGAATTAAGTGGCTTTGGTTGGACATGTAGCTCAGTGATAAAGTGCTTGCACACATGGAGTTCCATACTCATTTCCACAGTGGGGAAAAAGAGAAATTGATTACCATGTGCATTTTTCCCTCCTCTGCATGGCGTATCAAATAGAGGAGAAATAAAGTCACTGAGAATTAGAAATGGCTGCAGTGTCAGCTAAACAATGAGCAAACAGTAAATGCACAAGTTGCTAATCAGTAAGAAGGCCAAGAAGAAGATGGGCATATGAAGAAAAGCTTGAGAGTAGGACATGTAAGAAACACCTCTGAAGAAGGACATTTGACCAGCGGCCTGAGTGACAACACAAATTGTACCTTAGAACCACAGCATCTTTGGCAGGTGTAGCAATGTCAAGGCTGCAGAACTCCTGTGTCCTGCTCATCTCACCACTAAGTCACTAAGTCTGGACTGGGGCCAAAGATTTCTAGCCACATTTGAAAGACATTGTTTTCTTCCATAAAGACTTCCTCATGTTTTCATTTAGATAGTTAGCCAACATTTTAATTTTCCAAATTAATTCAACATTTAGTTTTAATAATACAGTTCACACTTAAAAAGCAAAGGCATGCCTTTACAACAAATAGTCCCACAGTGAGTTTTCCTGCTTGCCCTCAATGGACATAATCACTGTCTTGAATCTCAAGATCACCATTTCTTTTTAAATATAACTTTATTGCAAGTAGATGCATTTCTAAATAGTTTGTTCTTTAAGTGGCTTTCACTTTTTTCCATTTTAAATTATGTATGTGTATGTGTGCATGCGCATACATGTGCACATGCAGATGCTGGGGTGCACATGTAACAGTCAGAGGACAATTTGTGGGAATTGGTTCTCTTTTTTTCCCAAGTTCATGAGACCTGGTGATTGAACTCAGGTCATCAGATTTGGTGACAGGTATCTTTACCCACTGAGCTATCTTGCTGGCCCTTAGTGGCTTTTAATTTTATGGAAGTCATGGTAATATCTTTTTCTGAAAACCCCTCTTGTCTCCAGAACTTGAACTTTTGCCAGATCTTGCAACCAAGTTGCAAAGAGACCATTTAAAACTATGTAGTCAATCTGTTTTGCTGTGGGATGGTCTTTCTGTATACTGAATATGTATTGCTATGATTGGTTAATAAAGAAGCTGCTATGGCCTATGGCAAGGCAGAATAGAGCCAGACAGGGAATCCAAGCAAAGAGACAAAGAGAAGAAGGCAGAGTCAGAGGAGGCATTGAGCACTGTTTGGGGGAGCAAGATGTAATTGAACACAGGTAATGCCACGAAGCCACTTGGCAAAACATAGATTAATAGAAATGGGTTAATTTAAGATGAAAGAGCTAGCTAGCAAGAATCCTGAGCCATAGACCAAACAGTTTGTAATTAATATTAAGCCTCTGGGTGATTACTTTAAGAGTAGCTGTGGGACTGTGGGTGGGAGAGATTCAACTGGACCACAGGGCTGGGTGGGACATAGAAACTTCTGGCTATGCTATTTCCCTACTGTGTATATTCAATCTGCTTAAGTTTATCTTGCCTTTAAGAAAACATTGTAACCAATCTCACTTTGCCTTGAACTTCCTTTCTGTCTTGGTTAGTTTTTGTCAACCTGACAGTAGCTAGGGTGTTCTCCAAAGAGGAAACCTCAACTGAGGAAATGCCCCCATCAGATTGGTATGTAGTCAAACCTGTGGAACATTTTCTTGATTGATGTGGGTGTGCCCAGCATATTGTGGGCAGTGCCATTCCTGGGCAGGTGGTCCTGAGGTTTATAAGAAAGCAAACTGAGCAAACCAGGAGAAGCAAGCTAGTAAGCAGCACTCCTCCATGGCCTCTGCTTCAGATACCTGCCTCCAGGTTCCTGCCTTGAGTCCCTTCCCTGACTTCTCTCCAAGATGGACTATTAAGATCTAAACTAAAATAAACCCTTTCCTCCCCAATTTGCTTTTGCTTATGGTGTTTATCATAGCAACAGAAACCTAACTAGGGCACTATATAATCAAAGTTTTACAACGTAAGCTAAATGTATGGCTTTAATCTCAAACTATGTATTCTTCCATATCCCTGATCCAGAATTTTTTTTTTGTGTGTGTGTGTGTTGTTAATCACTTGTTGAAAGTAGCCAGAAGATTGAAAGCAACCTTAAACAAATATCTATCATAAATGTTGGAAGCAACATATAGAAAGTTTGATAATACCTGTTTGTGGTTCTGAGTGCTATTCTGGGTCAATTGGCATCAGGAAAATAACTTCCTGACTTGTAAAACTCAAAGAGTTTTGTAATTCCCTTCACATACAGTATTTTCTGGGCTGTTCAATAAATATAGAGCAAAGCCTTTTGTTAGGTATAGACAATAGGGACAGATAGACATCACACACATACGTGCGCACACATGCACACATACTCATACACAACAGGCAGACAACAGACAGAACACAGAACTCAAAGTACAGATAGATGGAAGACACATAGATCTAAACTACCTTAACTTGAAGACTCTCTATTATTTAATGTAATACTAATGCAAAATGTGTTATGCTTTATATAATCACTGAGAAGTATTGTTTAATATTATTCTAATTTGTTCATTTTGATTCATATTAAACTTCCATTGTTTTTAGATTTTTGTTTTTCAAAAAAGAATAGTATTGTACTTTGGTGCATAATTTCTGTACAACTGAGTATTAAAACAAGTACATAAAAACATAGTATTTCATCTGCAATACATGATGACCTGCTTACAGGCTTATTCATAGATGAGCTTCTGAATAAGCAATAAGGAGACTTCCTACAGGCTGGAGAGGTCTCCCAGTGGTTAGGAACACTGGGCCCAGGTTTGATTCCTAGCATACACAAGGTGGTTCAATGAGACTACATGGAAAATGAAAAGAAACAAAAATAAAAAAAGAATGATGTTACAATCTGACAATATTAACATAATTAGAGAGTACTTTACTTGTACTATTACATTATCAGTAACTGAAAATAAATGGAGCCCCCATGGTACTGGATAGGCGAGATAGTTGTTTAGCTTGGCAGTGGGATTGGGACCCGTCCCTAGTGCATGAGCCAGCTATTTGGAGCCTAGTGCCTATGGTGAGACACTTGGCCCAGCCTTGGTGCAGGGAGGATGGACTTGGACCTGCCTCAACTCAATGTACCAGGCTCTGCTGACTCCCTGTGGGAGACCTTGCCTTGGAGGAGGTGGGAATGGTAGGTGGGTTAGGGGGAAAGGCTGGGGGGTAGGAGGAGGGAGGACAGGGTAATCTGTGGTTGGTATGTAAAATGAATAGAAAATCTCTTAATAATAAAAAAAGCAAAAAATATACCACAAAAATAAATAAATATGCTGTTAACTAATGTTTTTATAGTTTTTGGAAATGGCCAGATATAATTCACACACTGGATGCACTTACTCCAGTTAGGGCATTTATTCAAATGTAGATTTTATATACTTTGCCATGGTACTTCCAAGCCATAGGAATTACTCTGAACTGTCTGTAATATTCATATTTACATGTAACTATATTTACTCCATATAAAATGTGGATATTATATCTCATCTCATAAAATGTTTATGAACAAAATACTATAAGAAGGATCAGAAAACACCATCAATGGCAGGTAACATTGTGTATTAAAAGTAGAAGATACTTTACAAGTAAAAATACAGTTTCAACCAATTCTGTTCTAGATGGACTCTAGGTTTTATTTTATTCATTTTTGAGACAGTCTTCCTATGCAGCTCAAGCTGACCCTGGTATGTCTGGCATTGGTGGTGTGCTACTGCTTCTGGTTCTTGTTTCCAGGTATTGCTCTTATAAACAGGATGGCTTAGATATCTGAGATTTCTCATGTGTTTCTCTTGAATATATTCCTAAGGCTAGACATGTTAGATTATGAGCTATGTGAATATTCATTATGAGATGGAGGCTCCATAGCTATTGGTCCACAGTTCACGAGTTCCCACTAGTTTGGTTTGATTGTCTCTGTATATTTCCCCATCATGATCTTGATGTCCATTGCTCATAGAATCCTTCTCTGTCTTCATCTGGACTCCTGGAGCTCTGCCTGGTGCTTGGCTGTGGAGCTCTGCATCTGCTCCCATCAGTTACTGGATGGAGGCTCTATGATGACATTTAGGGTATTCACCAATCTGATTACCGGAGTTAGCCAGTTCAGGCACCTTCTCCACTATTGCTAGTAGTCTAAGGTGGGGTCATCCTTGTGGATTCCTGGGAACTTCCCTAGCACCCTGTTTCTCCATGTTTCCTTGATGTCTCCTTCTATTATGGTATCTCTTTCCTTACTCTCCTACTCTGTCCCTGTTCCAGCTAGACCGATGATAACATAAGAGAACGGGATGGTTGAGCTGACTCTTGTCTTGGGTCATGTGATACTGCAATAATCACAGAGCTGTGCTGCCTGGCCTCCTGCTTCTCCTGTGCCCCATAATTTCTTTCTAATATAAACATTTAGTTCTGTAAATTTCCCTCTCAATGTTGCTTTACCAGCGTTGTATAGATTTTAATATGTTGTATTTTCATTTATTGCTTTTTAAATTTTCCTTAAGATGTTTATGATCCATAGATTCTATGGCAATATTTCAAGTTTCAAGTACTTGAAGATTTCTTATCTTTCTGTTATTGATTTCAAGTTTGGCATTATAATTAGAGAAAATATATGAAATGATCTTGTTTTATAATGTTTTATGATCCCAGGTATTTTCTATCTTGCAAAGTGTTCAGTGGGCTCTTGAAAAGAACATGCATCTCAATGCTGCATTCCTGCA
Source organism: Peromyscus nudipes (assembly GCA_902168325.1). Taxonomy (NCBI): domain Eukaryota; kingdom Metazoa; phylum Chordata; class Mammalia; order Rodentia; family Cricetidae; genus Peromyscus; species Peromyscus nudipes. The sequence continues at coordinate 7,926 of CABHPH010149848.1, forward strand.
CCCCTAGTACTAAGGAGGGTGAGGTAGGGTTATGAATTCAAGGCTAGTTTCCACTAATAGAGTTTGAGGCAAGCATGGGCTAATTAATGAAATCCTCCTGTCTCAGAAAAACATTAGTGCTTTGCTAGAAATAGCTGAGCATATAAAAAAATCCATTTTCTGTCAGCAGAGTAAGCATTTTGCAAATTCTATCTTAAATACATATTTTAAACTTGTCAAAATCTCTCACATTTTCTGTTTCATTAGGCCACCTTTGCTTAATCTTTTATGAAAGAAAGGGCATTTCTTGAAGCCTTTTTGTTGTGGTTGTTATGTTTCTTTTGAGGATTCTGTATAAATTTCTCCAGCATCTTTAGGTGATATTTGGAAGTGAAAAAGAAAATTCAGAGAACTCACCAATGCATTGTTTCTCATGTTGCATATAAATTATCCACTATTTCTTTCTACTTTTTAGAAATACCTATTTGTTATTGCCATGTTATGTCATCATTGCTCCCTACTGCAACTTGGTCTCTTTCAAATTCTCCCATTTCTGTTGTCTATTTTCTTTTTTTTGAGATTTATTTTTATTTTATGTGTATGGGTGTTTTGCCTGCATATATCTCTGTACACCACATGCATAGGCAGTGCCTGAAAAGGATAGAAGAGGACTTAGATTCCCTGGAACTGGAGTTAGAAACAATTGTTAGCCACCATGTGGGTGCTGAGAACCAAACCTGGGTTTCCTGGAAGAGCAGTCAGTGCTTTTAACTGCTGAGCCACCTCTCTCTCCACCTCCTTGTCTTTTTTTCTTCTCTCTCTCTCTCTCTCTCTCTCTCTCTCTCTCTCTCTCTCTGGGTTTTGATTTTTCAAGAGAGGGTTTGTCTGTATATGTATCCCTGGCTGTCCTGGAACTCACTATGTAAATCAGGCTAGCCTTGAACTCACTGACATCTGCCTGCCTCTGCCTCCTGAGTGCTGAGTTTAGAGGCTTGTGCCACTACACCCAGCTGTGAATGTGAACTTTGAAGTAAGGTAGACTGCGTGTAACTTGTAATCACTAACCTTCTGTTTCTGCACATAGAAAGGACAGAAACAAGAATTATTAATATGTAGATGAAAGGTTTTGTGCAAATTATAAGACATATCTACCTGCCTTTGCATATTTATGGGTCCTTATACAGGGTAATTAGTCTTTATCTGGAAAGCTTGGGATCAGAAATGTTTTGTGTTTCTTTTTCAGATTTTGGACCACTTCCATTTAACATGAAGAGGTATAATGAGGCTGAGATCCAAATCTATAATTAAACTTCTTATGTTTCATCTCTACCTTACAGCTTAACTTGAAGGTAATTTATGTTAAATATTTTTTGCAACCTTGTTTTGACTGTGATCCTTCACAGTTAAATGTGGAATTTTACATCTCCATACCATGTCAATGTTTAAAACGTTTTGGGTTTTTTTAAATTTGAGACTTTGAGATTCAGAATGCTCAACCTGTATAAGAGTACTTGCTGATATGTGCTCTATTTTAATTGTGCCAGTCTTATGCTAAGTGCCTCATAAACATCATTTTCATTTTAATTTTCACAGCTGCTTGAGATAGTTTTTATTCATTTAAAAGTAAAACTCAAGAAACATTTTTATAATATCATGCCTAAATATTGTAAAGCTAAAATTTAAATTTGTATTAATCTTATTAGAAATCTCGCATATTTCTTCATATTCTACTTTGAATCAATATTTCTGGGACTTTGTCTACTGTGGGTGTCCAGTAGATACTGTAAAGTATCCAGTGGATTGAACTGTACTTTGGCACTATCATATGTTTAGTAGCAGATGTTGAGTGATTCTGATAATTTGTACACTGTCTTTTCAGGTATCTTTGAGTATCTGTGGAGTCCCAATGAGAAATCCCATAGCAGAGACTGTGGGATCTTCCTTCTGACCCTAGAAGATCCTGTTAAGTCTACAGACTTCAACAGAATTGGAGAACCTGAACAGAGCAGAGTCACCAATAAGAGAGCCCAGGGATAGCATTAACATGGTGGCCACCCAAGAGCCTCCTCAGCCAGTGAGACATGACAAGGCCTATGAGGTGAGGGGAAAAGAAAAGAGATCAAGGGGGGTAGGATTTTGTTTATCCTGAACTTCTGAGGCTTACAGAAAAACATAATTTTATGTGCATGTCCCCCAACCCTGATACAATTTTCACAACCATTTGAAGCTATATTCTAGTATATTCTACATGAAGTTATAACCAAACCTTTTAAAGAACACTTTATTATTTTAAGTGTGTGAATGTTGGGCCTGGATGTATGCCTGTGTACAACATGAACACAGTACCCACAGAGAACAAAAAAGGTCATCACATCTCCTGGGACTGGAGTTACTGTTTGTTAGCTGTCATATGGATGCTGGAAATCAAACCCAGTTCCTCTGGGAAGCAGCTAGATGCTCTTAACTACTGAGGCATCTCTCCAGCTCCTACCCTAACTTTTTAATTTTTTTTTAAATTTTAAGATAGGGTCTTGCTAAGTTACCTCAACTGGCCTTAGACTTGTAACCCTTCTGCTTTAACCTTCTGGGATTATAGGTATGTGCTACCATGTCTGGCACCTATCTCTTACTTTCCTTCAAATTAATTAAAAAAACACTTTTTCTTCTAAATCTTCTGTTGTACATCATTAATACTATTATAATTTTTGTTCAAATAACTTAAAATTTTTAGAACATTCCCACAAACACCCCACTATTACTATTTTATAGTTGCAGTGACAGTATCTTATTACTTAGAGAGTATTAGTAACAGTTTAATTTTTTTTAGAAAGGGTCTTACTATGCAGCCTTTGCTGCCCTGGAACTTGCTATATAGATCAGACTGGCCTGTAACTCACAGAGATTCACCTTCCTCTTCCTCATTAGTACTGGGATTAATGGTATATGCTACCATGCCTAGCTAATAGTTTAATTTTAAATTTAATGTTTTAGTAATATAGACAAAAAGTTTGAAAAGTACAAATCTATATAGTCAAAGTTCTATCCATTTTTCTCCTATATGCTCAGCTTTCTCTAACACATATAAAATTGCTTCATTTTCTCTGGGATGTATTTATTTATTTATCTGCCTATTTGTCTATCTGTCTGTCTGTCTATCTATCTGTCTATCTATCTATCTATCTATCTATCTATCTATCTATCTATCTATCTATCTATCTATCTATCTATCCATCCATCCATCCATCCATCCATCCATCCATCCATCCATCCATCCATCCACCTATCTATTTTTTACAACCCAACCACTGTTTCCCCTTCTTCCTCTCCTCCTTGTCCCCCCCCACACCTTCCCTCTGTGCCTCCTCCTCCCCATCCAGTCCTCCTGTTTCTTTTCAGAGAAGGACAGGCCTCCCATGGATATCAACAAAACATGGCATATCAAGGTGAAGACTGGACAAGGCACCCTAGTATGAGGATAAGGGTCCTAAAAGCCAGCAAACGAATTAGAGACAGCCCCTGCTCTCACTATTAGGCGTCCCACAAGAAGACCAAGCTACACAACTGTAACACATATGCAGAGGGCCTAGGTCAGTCCTATGCAGGCCCTGTCAGTTCAGTCTCTGTCAGCCCCTATGAGCCCAAGTTAGTTGATTCTCTGGGTTTTCTTGTGTCCTTGACCCCTTCTGGTGCTGTGGGATGTCCTGTATGCTGTAAATATATGTTGCTATGATTGATTGATTGATAAATAGAATGCTGATTGGCCAGTACCCAGGCAGGAAGGATAGTGTAGGCAGGACAAGGAGGAGGAGAATGTTGGGGAGGTGGAAGGCTGAGGCAGGGAGACGCTGACAGCCACGACGAGGAGAAGCATGATGTAAGATACCGGTAAGCCATGAGCCACATGGCAAGGTATAGATTTATGGAAATGAGTTAATTTAAGATATAAGAGCAGATAGCAAGCACCCTGCCACGGCCATACAGTTTATAAGTAATATAAGTCTCTGTGTGTTTACTTGGGGGATGCGAGTGGGAGAGATTTGTCCTGACTGTGGGCCAGGCAGGACCAGGAAAACTTCAGCTGCAAATGGCCCCCAACGGGTTGGCAAGAGTTTCCACCTAAAACCTGAGAAAAAAGATTCTAAAACGGAGCTAACAACAGCTTCCTAGTTGTCTCTCTCAAGTTAGCAGCAGCCTGTGGGTTTGAGCTACACTATGGCAGGTTCAAGGCATGCAGGCTTGACCTATGCTATGTTACACAGAGGTGTCTCCAAGTTGTGCACTATGCTGTGTGTTCTCATAGTCAGGAGTCCCATAAAAATACCAAGCTAGTAGCTATAATATATGTGCAGAGGGCCTTGTGTAGATCCAAAAAGGAAGGTTTTTAACCTTAATGTAGTAAAATTACAAATAACAAAATAGTTATCAAGTAAGAATTACAGTTACAATATCTAGTCTATTCATATGTGACAATATCAGAGAAAATATTCAATTGTCTATCCTATCTTGATGAGTCTAAAGTTTTATATCTATTTTATCCTTTATTATAATTAAGGAAACTATAACTATAATTATCTAGTCTTCAACTCCATCAAAGACCCGAGAAGGAAAATAACATTACCTGAGTAAGCAAGAAGTGCAAACAAATGACTTCCAAATCATTTAAGAAATGACAGAAACAGCTGGCTGCCTGGACAGTCACACAAGGTTTCTCTGTAACATTGGGGCATTCAACTTTGGCTTATAGACCTAGAATATCTGACAGACCTTTTTCAGAAGCAGGAAAATTTGAAGGACTGTCCTACCCTGTCTTAGAAAAGTTCAGCAGTCACTTTTCTTTGTGTCCTGCTTGTCTAGATTGGACAGCATACTTACTGTCAGCAGTCAAGGCAAGGGCAGTTTCTTGCCCAATATGCCAGTTTTGCCAAAAAGAAACAAACTCCATATGGAGTGTCTTTGGTGTCCATCTTCCTCTTAGGAGTAGATCGGTGCTGCTAGGAGCAGATGTGTCACATTAAAAAATGTTATTAAAATATTTTAAATGTCGTATTCTGTAGGTCTTTGAAGTGTTTGAAGATTACCTATTTGGAATGTATCTCTGCACACCCAGAAAAGCTAACTAACATGACTATTTGTTTGACTATTATAGATGACTATTAATCTGTATTTTCTAATTATACATTACATTTTTAATTGAGCTGTATAAACACAATACCTAAAACAAGAGTAGAAATATAGTATAACAAAATTGACTTTAAATTTGTGTCAGTAAACTAAAATCCATACCAATGTAAAATATTTTGAGATTAACAGTTGTTTTTTGGATTAAAGTAGATTCAATAATCTACCCTCCTCCCCATCATATTCCCCTTTCTTCTTTAGAAAGAGATTGACTATGACCAACAACAATTTATAACCAACTCCCTTAAATGAAAACAAACATTTATAAACAATATTTTGGGAATTTGGGTGTAGTTTTCTAGACTACTTCCTATTGACTGGGGGCATTGGTAACATTATAGGGACCCTGAGAAAATTTAGAATTATAGTCAGATCCTGACTGGGGTATTTTGTGTGTCTGGTCCATCTCAGCCAGCAGCCTTAAAACTGTTTTGGATGCAGAACTGTGACCGAGGTGTATTGGAATGTTGGATCAACTGGGCCATCTGTTTTTACTGGTGTCTGGTCCCCTTGTTCTGAAAATATATAAACTTTTAAAGGTAACATATGTTTTAATATAAATATAAAATGTGTATTACACACAAGCCAGCCAAAGATAATTTTTTGTTTCATGTCTGAGCAGGTAAAATATACATCACGTGTCTTATAGTTACTTTAGGTTTATTTTCCCATGTCTGTAGTCAGGATTTTCAGGGGGGCTTCCTTGATCAAACCTGATTTTTCTTAACCCGAAATGTATCTGTAGCCTCTCATTTTCTGTGGAAATAAAAACAGAACCTCTTTTCCAAAGTAACATATCTAATTTAGCAGCTTTTATAATCAAATGTCTCTCAGCAGTTAGCTCATTAAACAGTCAAAAAATCCAAAGAAAACACAACATACATAATCCAGACTCTGTATTTTTCATCTTCACGTGGCTCATTTTCTTTATATTACTTTACTCCCCTTTCTAAGGACTTTATTTTATTATTTTAAATCTATACTTTTAATTTAAGGCTGTATATATTCTCTTTTCTCTCTCAAGCCTATGCACATCTTTTATTTTTATTTATTATTTTAAAAATGATTTATTTATTTTATGTGCATTGATATTTTGTCTGCATGTATGTCTGTTGATGTCAGATCCCCTGGAGGTAGTTATATTATAGGCAGTTGTAAACTACCATGTGGGTGCTGGGAATTGAACCCAGGTCCTCTGGAAAAATTGCCAGTGCTCTTAAATCCTGAGCCATCTCTCCAGCCCCTATGCAATTTCTTTTAAACACACTGTGACCTGTTTAGAGGCCTTTCTGTCTGAATCTGTTTTTATTGTGTATCTTTATCTTTTTTATTGTGTATCTTTATTGTATGAGCAAAGGCTAAATCCACCATGCAGTGTGCTGCCAGGCTTGGAGATACCTCTATGTACTGTGGTGGGAATCCGCCACGCTGTAGCTCATACATGCATGCCACAGCCAGAGGAAGAGACATGAACTATGAAGCTGCTCTTGGCTCTGTTTTTGTGTATCTTGAACCCTTTCTTTTAAGCTTTTTCAGGCTTTATGTGGATGTATGTGCGTCAAGTTGGAGTGCTATATGTAAACGGAAGCTTTTCTCTGTCACGCCCCATCCTGTAGCTGCTTCCCAAATTATTACACAGAGGCTTATATTAATTATAAATGTTTGGCCAATGGCTCAGGCTTATTATTAACTAGCTCTTACATTTAAATTAACCCATTCCTATGAATCTATTTATTGCCACGTGGCCCATGGTTTACCTATCCTTCAGCATCCTGCTTCTTGCAGGCAAACACTCATACACAAAATAAAAATGAATAAATCTTCAAAAATAAGCAAAAAATTTTAAAATCAATGTCAAATCTTGTACAGATTTTTTTAAAAGAGTAATTTAAAGACTAAATCTCATACATCAAAAATAGCAGAAATTTATGATTAGATGATTGTGTTCAACATGTTATTATACATGTGTATTTAATGGGCACACTATATGGTATGCTACAATGTCCTCTGTCTTTTAACTATTCTACTGTGTTGATAATGTTGTCTTGAACAGGATTATGTTGTTATAGGTCCCAGTGTCATTTGAAGATGTGGCAGTAGATTTCAGTAGAGAGGAATGGCAGCAATTGGACTCTTCTCAAAGATGCCTATACCAACATGTAATGCTGGAGAACTACAGCCACCTGCTCTCAGTGGGTAAGCCCAGCTGTCCTATTGTATTTTGAGAAGCTTGCTGTGGGTTAAATTGTCTCCAGAGAAAATAATTGCAGAAGAGAGGGAAGAAAGATTGTAAGAGCCTGAGGTGATAGCTTACTACATGAAAGCAGAATTTTCTGGATTCAGCAGGAAAATTGCACATATGAACTCATGGTGATTGTAACATCATGCACAAGACCTTTGAAAGTTCAAGTCCGACAAAATCTCAGCATGGAGAAGGGGGAGTGGTCATGAAGTCATACCCTTAGCTGAGGTTCTTTTCGTAATTGATAGCTGCTTGGAGAAGGAGAGTCAGTTTTCTTAAAGTGTGTGGTCCCTGGTAGGTAGATCAAGTTCCAATGGAAAGCTACATACCTTAGAGTATATGGGTGGCCCAAACTGGACTTGATATTTTTTAAGAAGAGAACACAAAGTTGGGTGTACAGGGATGGCAAGGGGAGAAGTCTGGTAGAAGTTGGGGTAGGAGAGTGAATATAACCATAAATATATTATGCTAAATTCTAAAAGAATTAATCTTTAAAAAGAAAAGAAAGACTTAAAAGTAATGAAAAAGAAAATGTATTAAATTCCTAACCCTCAGTATCTCAGAATACAACCATATTTGGAATTAAATTCTTTATGGAAGTAATTAAGCTAGAATATGGTAATTAAGGTGGGTTTTAATCTGACATAACTTATCTTTAAATTATTTATTTGTTATTACTCTGTGTATGTGCATGATCAGTGTGGGGCACACATGCAACAATGTGTTTGTGGAGGTCACATAACAACTTCATTGGACTGATTCTTTCCTTCCACCTTTATGTGGGTTCTGGGAATTGAACTCAGGTCACTAGGCTCAGGAGGCAAGTGCCTTTAACAGTTGAAGCATCTTGTACATCCTGAATCTCTGTTTTCTTCATTTAAAAAATGGAAATTTGGATGCACTGATACTATTTACACAGTGGGAGGAGAATGTGACGACATGAGAAGATGGCTTGGAATTGGAAGGAAACATTAAAAATTTTTTATAATTTATTTATTTTTATTTTATGTGCATTGTTTCTATGTCTTTGTGAAAGTGTCAGATCTTGAAGTTGCCGACAGTTGTTAGTTGCTATGTAAGTACTGGGAATTGAACTCGAGTCCTCTGCAAGAGCAGTAAGTGCTCTCAATCACTGAGCCATCTTTCCAGCCCCGGAAAGATAAATTTTTAAGCCAAGAAATATCTGAGGCCATCAGAAGCTTAGGCAGAAACATTCTTCATTGCCTTCTCCAGCCCCTTTAATGAGCATGGGCCTGCATATGACACCTTAATTTTGGACTTCTAATCTCCAGAACTGTAAGATAATAAATATTCTAAACCTTCTAGTTTGTGATGCTTTGTTACAGAAATCCCAGGAAATTAATACAATTTTTCTTATTTGGAAATAGAGTACTACTTTTAAAAATCCCTAGCATGAAAGGGTGCCTGGTGTGAGGGTGCAGCAGATATTTGTGCTTCCCATGTAAGTCTGATAACCTGAGCTTAATCTCTGGATCCCGTGGTTGATAGAGGACTGATTCCTGGATGTTGTCCTCTGATCTCTATACATATGCTGTGGCATACATAGACTCTGTCTCTCTGTCTCTCTCTCTGTTTCTCTGTCTCTGTCTCTGTCTCTCTCACACACACACATTAGAATATAAAAGGGATTTTGGATAGTTATAATGGGTTGAGGGTGGAAAGGTTTTAAGATACTTGACATAAAAAAGCATAGTTTTAGAGGTATGGTGGCACATGCCTTTAATTGCAGCACTTGGGAGACCGAAGCAGGTGGATGGATCTCTGGAAGTTTGTGGTGAGCCTGGTCTACATGGCAAGTTCCAGGACAGCTAGATAGATAGTGAGACACTGTCTCAAAAAGAAGCATAGGTTTATTTGAAGAACCTGTTGGTAGGAATGTTATAGGTGAAGTGTCAGAATATGGAGCATGTTAATACAAATGGGAGGAAAGCAAATCCTTGTTGTAAAGTCACAAAGATCATGGTGAGCTTATATTCTTTCAGCTTAAAAGTAGTACTTATAAGTAATGAACTTGAATATTTATTTGGGGAATTTCTAAACATTGTGGAAAGCTGTGGAAAGCACAGCATGATTTATCCTTGCTGCTTATCATATAATGTGAGAGGAAAGAAGTACATCTTAAAAGGAATTCTTTTTTCTTTTTTTTCTCTCTTTATATATTAAAATAGATTTCCATCCTACTCGCCGCTTTCCCTCCTCCCCCCAACCCCTCCCCGCGCCTGCGCCTTCCTTAAAAGGAATTCTTTTTCTTTTTTGTTTTTGTTTTTTTGTTTTTTTGTTTTTAATGAATCTGTTTATTAAAAAATGGCAACAGGTAAGGGTTACAGTCTTTTTGTTTTGTTTTGTTTGTTTTTTGGGTTTTTCTGTGTAATTTTGGTGCCTGTCCTGGAGCTCGCTCTGTAGACCAGGCTGACCTCAAACTCACAAAGATCCTCCTGCCTCTGTCTCCTGAGTGCTGGGATTAAAGGCGTGCGCCACCACCGCCCGGTGGATACCGTCTTCTGTTAGCAGCTATTCTAGTCTGGGCCAAGCCCACGCTGAAAAGACGAAAGGCACCCAGCAGACAGCCGTCCTCCGGAGTCAGGCCTCACTGCTCTCTGGCCCAGTGGATCTTGCCGTCGTCTCCCAGTCGCACGGCCCCGCTAGCCACCAGCTGGAGGGCTGCAGGGAAGATCTTATGTTCTGCCACTTTAACTCTTTCAGACAAGGTCGCAACGATGTCACCCCTCTTCACAGGGACGGCTTCTTGTAGGATGATCTGTCCCGCATCTACATCTTCAGCTACAAAGTGTACGGTACACCCGGTAACCGTGACTCCAGCTTCCAGGACTTGCTCGTGAGCATTTGAACCCTTGAAAGAAGGCAGCAAGGACGGGTGGATGTTGAGCATTTTCCCATCCCATTTTTTGACAAAAGGGCCAGAGAGAATCCTCATGAATCCCACGAGACAGACTATGTCTATAGAGAACTCTTCCAGGACATGGTCAACAGCACTGTCAAATTCAACCCGATTTTTATATAGTTTATGGCTAATTACTCTGGTGGGAATGCCAGCCTTCTGGGCTTTGTCTAAGCCTGCGACCCCAGCCTTGTTGGAGATGACAACAACAATGTGTGTAGCGCTCTTTGGATCCCGAGTGCTGTCTATGAGTGCTTGGAGGTTCGATCCTGTTCCAGATATTAAGACGGCCACTCTTGCCTTCTTGTGGTAGGCAGGGAGATTACTGCTCTGGAGGCCATTTGTCATCTTTGCCCCATTTGTCTGCACGGTTTCAATCAGATTCTTGACTCTGACACGGGGGGAATCTTCAGGACATGCCACGACACTGCCTATCACCCAGGCTTCCTCCTGGTGCTGCCGAATGTCGTGCAGAATCTGGTCGGCCTGGTCCTTAGACACTACCAGGGCAGCTCCAACCCCACAGTTGAAGGTTCTGGCCATTTCCTCTTCAGAGAGCTGTCCTTCCTGCTGTAACCACGAGAAGACCTTGGGGATCTTCCAGGTGCAAGCATCTAAATCTACTCCAAGCTTCTGAGGCAGGACTCGGGGGATGTTCTCCAGCAACCCCCCTCCAGTAATGTGAGCCAAGGCTTTGACACGTCCAGAACGGATGACAGGCAGCAGCGAACAGCTGTAGATCCTGGTTGGGGTCAGAAGTAGGTCCCCTAAAGTCTGATCACCACAACCATCAGGCGCTGGAGAGGAGTACTGGAGAGAAGACCTCTCCACAATCTTCCTCACAAGGCTAAACCCATTGCTGTGAAGCCCAGAGGAAGCTACTCCAACAACAACATCCCCTTCGGTGATCCTTTCCAGCTGAGGGAGTTTCTGATCCCTCTCCATAGCGCCAACAGCAAACCCAGCGAGGTCATACTCACCAGGGGGGTACATGTCGGGCATCTCTGCGGTCTCCCCACCCAGGAGAGCACAGCCAGCTTGTCCACAAGCTTCAGCAATTCCAGCAACTACAGCTTCAGTCATTTTGAGGTCAAGTTTTCCACAGGAAAAGTAGTCTAAGAAGAAGAGGGACTCTGCTCCTTGGGCTAGGATGTCGTTGACACACATGGCGACCAGATCTTGACCAATGGTGTCGTGCTTATTGCACAGCTGGGCAATCTTCAGTTTAGTCCCAACACCATCTGTTCCCGAGGCCAGAAGAGGATCTTTGAAACCAGCTGCTTTCAAATCAAAAAAGACCAGCAAAGCCTCCAAGGTCAACGCTGCAGCCTGGTCTGGAGGTGGTTTTTGCTAAAGGCTGAATTTTCTTAACCAGCATATTTCCGGCTGCAATGTCTACCCCAGATTCCTTGTAAGTCAGGCCCCTGGGCCGCTGGAGGAAGGCCACAGCCCGGAAGCCAATGTCCTTCCTATAAACTGCTCCCTCAAACTTTATAGCGGCGAGTCCTTTCCTGGCTTCTTCAAGGGCTGACACCAGATTTTCCTGGACGGCTGTTACCGTGAGGACTCTGCCCCCGCTGGTCACTACTCTGCCATCTTTAAGAGCAGTGCCCGCATGGAATACCTGGAGTCCTAAAGCCTGGGCCTCAGGAAACCCTGTGTAAGGCACACTCTCTTGCTGCATGCCATCTACGGTTCTCTGAAGAATAGTGTTTTTAATTTTCAGTAACAAATCTTTAGGAACCTGAGGTGTTGGGCAATAGGCTCCCATCCCCCCTGTGTTGGGACCCTGATCTCCATCCAGCAATCACTTGTGGTCCTGTGCTGGGGGCATTGGGGCCACTGTCTTCCCATCAGTGAAACACAGACAAGACACTTCTTCCCCGTCCAGAAACTCTTCCACAACAACCGTTTCTCCAGCTGCTCCAAAAGACTTTCCTTGCATGATCTCCTGCACGGCTCTGCAGGCCTCCTCTTTGCTCTTTGCAACAATTACCCCTTTCCCAGCAGCAAGGCCACTGGCCTTCACAACCAAAGCAGGAAAGTTTGCGCTCATAATGAAGCCGCAGGCATCTTCAGGTGTGGTGAATGCTCTCCACTGTGCAGTTGGGATTCCGTGTCGGTCCATAAACTCTTTGGCAAACTTTTTACTGGACTCTAACTGAGCTGCTTGGGCTGTGGGGCCAAAGCATCGTACTTCTGCACGGGTCAGGTCCCCAACAATCCCTGCAGCCAGAAGGGCCTCTGGTCCAACAACCACAAATTCAATCTTTTCATCTTTGCAGAACTGAGCAAGGACAGTGTGATCATCAATGGAGACAGCAGCATTTGTGATCTTTCCAGAACAGGCAGTGCCTGCATTTCCTGGGGCAACCAACACTTGTTTGACATGATGAGACTGTGCAAGTTTCCAGGCCAGGGTATGCTCCCTTCCTCCACTGCCAATTACAAGAACTCGGGCTGCCATTGCTTTCTGCGAAGCAGGAATTCAGAAGCAAAATGAGACCTGCAAGCCTCGCCACGCTGCTCCAGCACGCACCCGCTGGAAGTTGGCCCCGGGAATTTGGTGCGCGCTGGCCTCTGCCCCCTTAAAAGGAATTCTTAGAGGAAAAAAGTATAATTTGAGGATTCTGAAAATGTTCATTATCTTAGTTACTTTTCGATCACTGTGATTAGACCAACGTAACTTATAGAGGAAAAAGTTTATTGGGGGTTACAATTTCAGAGGGTGAATCTATGACTATCATGGTGGGGATCAATAGGCAGGCAGGCATGGTACTGGAGCCATAGCTGAGATCTCACATTTCGAGGCAACAGCCACAAGGCAGAGAAAGACACTTGGAAAAGAGCCAATCTTTTGAAACCTTAGAGCCCATTCCCAGTGATACACTTCCTAATCCTTCCCAAACAGTCTCACCAACTAGAGACTAAGTACTCAAACATATGAGCCTCTGGAGGCCATTCTCATTCAAACCACCAGATGCAGCCTATCTATATTGCAAAAATTGAGAAAATATACTCTGGTAAGAACATACTACTCAAGAGATTTGGTGTTTGACTTTTGGATATAGTCAACTATTTCAGTAGAGACATTGACAGCTTGAGCTGAAGGGGACAGAGATGGGAGAAAATGAAGGAAGGTCTTCTGGGGTTCCATGGGCAGGAAGGAGTGTGATGCTATTTGGATGTGAGTATGTGTTATCCTTAAAGAAAAGAGAATGACATTATGAATGGTTCAGAAGTCAGCAGGAGTAAAGCTGCTACCATAAACCCTGAGGGCACAGGTTATGGAAACCACCTTCTTTGTTTCAGAGGGAAGGGCCACTCTTTGTTTGCAGGGCCAAGAGATTAGGGCTACCACTGAAAGCAAAGTGTGTGAGAATGCCATTTCTAAATTGAGGTTGTTCCTCTTAACGGTTTTGCATGCTCTTAAATGATCTCTTTACCATCCCCTTATGGTACTTGGATATCAATTTTGCGATAATATTTTGCCTTAGATAGAGTTTACCATTAGCTTTGGACTGTATTTTTTAAAATTATTTATTTTATGTACTTTTTTTTTGCCAGGGTGTCAGATATCCTGGAACAGGAGCTACAGACAGTTGTGAGCTGCCATGTGGGTGCTGGGAATTGAACCCAGGTCCTCTAGAAGAGCAGCCAGTGCTCTTAACCTCTGAGCCATTTCTCCAGCCCCCGGGCTACATTTTCTTTTTTTTTTTAATTAATTTATTTTTTAAATTATACTCATGATATTCATTAATTACACTCATGATATTAATCACATTTGTGGTATTCATAGATTACATTCGCAGTATAGATTCAATTATATATATATATATATATTTTAATTTTAAATGCCGAATGTCATTTATTTAAGGGGGGAGGAGGTCTTAAATACAGGCTTACAGCACAATGGGGGACCCTGGAGGGCAGAAGTTCGCTACTGATGTTTTACGATCTTGCTTCTAATCTATTAACGCTGGGCTACATTTTCAAGCAACACAACTTCACTAAGACCCAAGTTCAGTACTCCAGGAGTTGCTATGGTCTTCACAAGCTGGGCCTGAGTCAAAGGGACTTGCGTGCCCTAGAGGTGGCACCAGGAATGGTTCTTTTGTATGCCATATTTCCAGCACCCCACTAAAGGACAAGGATTCAGCACCGGGCTATTCTGTGTTTAGTTTCCATATTGAGGAAATTCCTACTAAATGTCTTTTTTTCCACTGTCAATATTCATATTCATGGTATTTAATCTTCATTGTTCACTTGACTAGATGGATTTAGACTCACCCAGAAGATTGGTGAAATACATCTATCTCTGGGTGTGTCTGAGGGCCTTTCCAAAGAGCTAAATTAACTAAGATAGGAAGACCCACCCTGAGTATGGGTTGGTACCATCTGTTGGGCTGGAAATTCCAGTTAAATAAAGGGGCAGAGGAGCCAGCAAAACTCTGACATTTCCTTCTCCCTGCTTCCTGAGCTGACTTGCTCTCCAGTCCTTCTGTGCTGTAATATACTGAACCGTTTGAAATTAAGCACCTAGTTAAATCCTTCCTTCACTTCAGTTGTTCTGTTGAGTATTTTGTCACAACAACAGGAAAATCAGCAAATTCAGGCCCAATTGAAAGTTCAGAATCATCTCTCAAAAGGACAGTAGCTAACCACAGTGGATGTCAGGCTTCACTCCAAAACTCTCAGTATTTTCAGTGGAACTCATTTGTGGGGGCCTAGTAAGATTCCAAACAGCACCCCTATCTGCACTGAATTTGCTGGATGCTGTAGGACAGAGCAGCCCTTCTAATATACTAAGGCTGCTCAGATATTGATTATCCGGGTCAGTATTGTTATCCAGAGAGTGGATTGGTTATCACAGCAATGGGTTTGTTGTAAGTTGGGCCCCTATCCTACTTTTTGATTTTCTTTCATGCATTCTCACTTCTGCTTCTGTCCTGATGTGATGCAGTGTGAATGCCCTTATCAGATGCCAGGGCCATGAGCTTGGACTTAACAGCCTCCTGAATTGTTACCTAAATACTTCTATTGTTTATAAATCATCAGACCCATGTTCCCAGTAAAAGGCATTTACTCTCTCAAAGAACAAATAGAAAGCATTGTCTGGATCCAGTTCTTTATCATATTCTTTGAACAGGGTGTAAAGTTCCCAAACCAGAGGTCATCTTCAAGTTGGAGCAAGGAGAAGAACCATGGATATTGGAGGGGGAAGCCGCACACAAGAGCTGTTCAGGTAAGTGAGTGTGACTTAGGCAGAGGACTGTGGAAGTTTTTTTTTTCTCTAAGAGAGGCTACTGTGTTGAAAATGCTATCATCACCCTCCTTTAAGGTACTAAACTTCAGAAATTTGTTTTAGATAGTTTTGGAGTCTTAGGTACAAAATTTTCTTCTCCCATTATTTCAGATGCTGTTATAAACTGTTTTCTTTGCTTGGCTTTCCTCTGGGAGAAATGCCCTTCTGCCTTCATTTCCACACTTTGAACTTTGGTTTTTTATGGATCTTGTTTCCTTGGATATTTTCTTCTTATCACATTTTAATGCTTCATTAATTAAACCACACCTCAGAATCTTAGATAAGAATCTAAGGACATTGCTTTGTTTGAAAATCAGTAGGGTTGGCTTTCTTCTATTCTTAGAATCTGTTTACTTTCATGTTTTCATTTTATCTTCTCACTTTAAGGTGATAAACTATCATCTACAACTGTCCCTGCTTCCTATTCTGTTTTTAAGTATCACCTTCAGATTGTTCATTCTTTTTCACATGACACATCCCTCTGTTTGATCTTCTAGCTGTATGGTCATTGCTGTCTTCTAAAATTAATTTATCAAAATATAATTTATGCAGAATGAAATATATCCATTTTAAGCATACAGTATGATGCTTTTTACAAAGGTATGCAATAGTATTTTGATCACTAATCATAGTAATGCTCCATTTCAGAAAAATCTTTCCATGTGCCCCCTAGAATCAGTATCTATGACCCCTTCAGCCCTGGGTAATCACTGTCATACTTTTCATCACTATAGATTAAATTTGTCTTTATTAAGGGTTCATTTAAGGGAATCCTGCCATATGCACTCTTTGGGGGCTGGCTTCATTCATTCATTATAATTAGTTTGCAATTTTTCCCTGTTGTACATATTACTGGTTTAGTCATATTGATGTTGAATAACATTCCATTTTATGAAGGTATATGTTGAATATCCCTAATTAAAGGATCTGAAATCCTAAAATGGCCGTAAAATTTGAAAACTTTTGAGCATCAAATTAATACTCAAAAAATTTCACCCTTTAGACTGTTCAGTTTTTGAATTAGGGGTACTAAGCTAGCAAACTCTATGCAAACATTGCAAAATCTGAATTTTTTCTGGATCAAATATTATAGTGAGGGATATTCACAACTTATTAATCTTACATGTCTTGATGGATGGGTAGTTAATATTTGATAATCATGAATGGAGGTACAATGAAAAAACATGCATCTTTGTGTGAATATATGTTTACATTTCCCTTGGGTAAATACCCAAGTTTGGAATTACTGCATCTTATGTTGTGTGTGCTTATCTATATAAAAATTGTCAGAATGGCTTCAAAATGTACCAGTTTGCATTCCCAAGAGAAATACATAATTCCTGTTGCTCTGCATCATTGTTAATGTATGCTATCATCAGTCCCTTTACTTTTTTAAAAATTCATTTCTGATATTTTAATTAGCATTCACAGTGCTAGTTTTCATTACATCATTTTCAAATAAAATTTGCTTTTGTTGATTCTCCTGTCTTCCCATTCCTGACACCCACCTTTAAGAAAATCTTATACTTTTGAGATTATAATTGTATCACTTCTCCTTTATTATACTGTATATACTGTATGTGTGATGATAACTCACTATGATTTTAAATTGAATTACTTTGATGAGAGTAAGGATGCTAAGCATCTTTTCATGTGTACATTCACTATTTACAGGCTTTTGTGAAAAAAATCTGTTCCTAGCTTTCTTACTTTTTTCAGGGAGGTGGGTATTCATCCTCTTCATGAAGTATTTTCTTTTTCTAGACAAGGTATCACTTTGTAGTACACACTAGCCTAACAGTTTCAGTCCTCCTTTCTCAGTCTTCTGAATGTTGGGATTATAGGTATACATATCACTGTGCCAAACAGATTTTTTCATATGCTTTTAATTGAAAATTGATTCTTTTCTCACACAATATATCTTGATTATACTTTCCCCTCCCTGCACTCCTCCCAGTTCCTCCCTACATTCCCTATCCTTCAGATCTATTCCCTTTCTGTCTCTCATTAGAAAAGAACAGGCTTCTAAGAGGTAACAACCAAACCTGACAAAATAATATATAAGAAAATGAAAAAAACCTATCATACTGAAGTTGGACACAGCAACCCAACATGAGAAATAGAGTCCCAAGAGCAGGCACAAGAGTCAGAGACCCATTTGTTTTCACAGTCAAGAGTCCCATAAAAACACCAAACTAGTAGCTATAATATAAATGCAGAGGGCCTTGTGTAGACCCATGTTGGGCCTGTGCTTGCTGCTTCAGTCTTTGTGAGCTCATGTGCATCTTGCTTAGTTGATTCAGCAGAGGGCCTTGTTCTCCTGGTGTCCTCCATCCCCTCTGTCTTAGAATCTTTCCACCTCCTCCTTCGCAGGATTCCCAGAGCACTGAGGGGAGGGATTTGATAGAGACCTCCCATGTAGACTCTCTTCATATAATGTCTGGCTGTGGGTCTCTGCATCTGTTCCCTTCTGGTGCTGGAGGATACCTCTCTGCCGATGACTGGATAAGGCACTGATCTATGAGTATAGCAGAATATCATTAGGAATCATTTTATTGATTTTTTTTTTTAGATCAGTTGTGTCTGATTTTACCCTAGGTCTTTGGGCTATCTAGTGTCTGGTTCTTGGTTACCCAAGCAGTGTCGGGTATGAGTTCCTTCTCCTGGAGAGGGCCTTAAGTCAAATCAGACCTTGGTTGGCTACTCCCACAACTTCTGTGCCACCATTGCCCTAGCATATTTTTTTTCTTTCTTTTTTTTTTTTCGAGACAGGATTTCTCTGTACAACAGCCCTAGCTGTCCTGGAACTAGCTCTGTAGACCAGGCTGGCCTTGAACTCACAGAGATCTGCCTGCCTCTGCCTCCCGAGTGCTGGAATTAAAGGCATGCGCCACTACTGCCTGGTGACCTAGCATATTTTTCAGGAAAACTTTCAGCTACACCTCTCCTCTTTACCTAACCTCTCTGGGTCTATGGATTGTAGCTTGGTTATCATTAACTTACTGGCTAATATTCCCTTATAAGTGAGTACATACCATATTTATCTTTCTGAGTCTGTGTTACCTCACTCAGGATGATTTTTTTCTAGTTCCATCTGTTTGCCTGCAAATTTCCTGATGTCATTGTTTTTAACATCTGAGTAATGCTCCAGTATGTAAATGTACCACATTTTCTTCATCCATTCTTTGGTTGAGGGATATGTAGGTGGTTTCCAGTTTCTAGATATCAGGAATAAAGCTGATATGAGCATAGCTGAGCAAATGTCTTTGTGATAGGAGGAAGTGTCCTTTGGGTATATGCCCAAGAGTAGTATAGCTGGGTCTTGAGGTACATCGATTCTCAATTTTCTGAGGAACCACCATATTGATTTCCATAGTGGCTGTACAATTTGCCACTTCCACCAGCAATGGAGGAGTGTTCCCCTTGTTCCACATCCTCTCCAGCATAAGCTGTCACTTGCATTATTAATCTTAGCCATTCTGACAGGTATAAGAAGGAATCTCAAAGTAGTTTTGATTTGCATTTCCCTGATGGCTAAGGATATTGAACATTTCTTTAAGTGTTTCACAGCAAATTGAGATTCCTCTATTGAGAATTGTCTGTTTAGATCTGTACACCATTTTTAGAATTAGATTATTTGTTTTTGTGATGGCTGGTTTCTAGAGTTCTTTATATATTTTGGATATTAGTCTCTATCAAATGTGGAGGTGGTAAAAATCTTTTCCCATTTTGTAGGCTGCCGCTTTGTCCGATTGATGGTGTCCTTTGCTTTAGAGAACCTTTTCAGTCTCATGAGGTCCTATTTATTGTTGATTTTAGTGCCTGCACTATTGGTGTTCTCTTCAGAAAGTTTTCTGTACCAATGTGTTCAAGGCTATTTCCCACTTTCTCTTCTATCAGGTTCAGTGTATCTGGTTTTATTTTGAGGTACCTATGGAGAAAATTATCCATTTCTTTTACATTTCCCAAATCGGTGGAGTACAGGTTTTAAAAGTATGTCTTTATAGTTCTCTGTGTTTCCTTGTTGTTTCTTGTTATCTCCCCCTTTCCATTTCTGATTTTGTTAATTTGTATATTCTATCTTCATCTATTAGTTAGTTAGAATAAGGGTTTGTCTATCTTGCTGATTTTCTTAAAGAACCAACTCTTTGTTTCACTGATTCTTTGTATTGTTCTCCTTGCTTCTGTTTTATTGATTTCAGGCCTGAGTTGATTATTTCTTGCTGTCTGCTCCTCTTGGGTGTGCTTACTTCTTTTTGTTCTAGATCTTTCAGGTGTGTTGTTAAGTTGCTAGTATGACATCTCTCCAATTTTTTATGTAGGCACTTAGTGCTATGAACTTTCTTCTTGGCATCACTTTCATTGTGTCCCATAAGTTTTGGTATGTTGTGCATTCATTTTCATTGAATTATAGAAAGTCTTTAATTCCTTTCTTATTTCTATCTTGATCCATTTTTCATTCAGTAGAGAGCTGTTCAATTTCCATGAGTTTGTAAGCATTCTGTTGTTGATGATATTTGTGGCTGCCTGATAGGATGACAGGGGGTTATTTTCAGGTTATCACTTTTCTTGTATCTGTTGAGACTTGATTTTTGTCCAAGTATGTGGACAGTGTTGGAGAATGTTCTCTGAGGTGCTGAGAAGAAGGTATATTTTTTTTTGTGTTTGAGCAAAATGTTCTGTAAATATCTGTTAGATCCATTTGGTTTATAACTTCAGTTAGTTCCAATATTTCTGTTTAGTTTTTGTCTGGATGATCTGTGCATTGGTGAGAGTGGGGTATTGAAGTCTCCCACTATTACTGTGTGAGGGTGGATGTGTGATGCAAGGTGTAGTAATGTTTCTTTTACAAGTGTGGATGCCCTTGTGTTTGAGGCATAGATGTTAAAAATTGACATGTCACCTGTGAGGCCAAGGCAGGCAGATCTCTGAGTTCAAGGCCAGCCTGTTCTACAGGCTGTGTCTTTTTATTGGGGTATTGAGGCCATTGATACTGAGAGATATCAATGACCAATGATTGTTAATTCCTGTTATTTTGTTAGTGTTGTTGTTGTTGTTGTGTGTGTGTGTGTGGTGTGTGAGTGAGTGAGAGTATGTGTGTACTTCCCTTTTTTGTGTTTTGTTCATGTGGTATTATTTATTTCCAGTGTTTTCATGGATGTAGTTAACTTTCTTTGGTTGGAGTTCTCCTAGCCCTTTTTTATAGGACTGGATTTGTAGATAGGCATTGTTTAAATTTGATTTTATCGTGGAATATCTTACTTTTTCCATCTATTGAGTTTGAAAGTTTTGCTTGATATAATAGTTTGGGCTGGTATCTATGGTTTCTTAGAGTCTGAAGCCCATTTGTCCAGCCCTTTTGGCTTGTAGTGTCCCCACTGAGAAGTGAGGTGTGATTTTTTTTTTGTTTTGTTTTTCGAGACAGGGTTTGTCTGTGTAGTTTTGGTGCCTGTCCTGGATCTTGCTCTGTAGACCAGGCTGGCCTTGAACTCACAGAGATCCACCTGGCTCTGCCTCCCAAGTGCTGGGATTAAAGGCGTGTGCCACCACTGCCCAGCATGAGGTGTAATTCTAATAGTTCTGCCTTTATACATTACTTGATCTTTTCCCCTTACAGCTTTTAATGCTCTTTGTTTTGTATGTTTTCTTTTCTGGTCTAATCTATTTGGTGTTCTGTATGTATCTTGCACCTTTATAGTCATCTCCTTCTTTTGGTTAGGATATTTTCTTCTATGATTTTGTTGAAAATATTTTCTGGGTCTTTGAACTGAGATTCTTCTTCTTCCTCTATTCCTATTATTCTTAGGTTTGGTCTTTTCATAGTGTCCCTGATTTCCTGGATATTTTGTGTCAGAAATTTTTTAGATTTAACATTTTCTTTGATTAATGTATCCATGTTTTCTTTCATATCTTCAATGCCTGAGATTCTCTTCCATCTTTTATATCTCTGCAGTTCCTGTTTGAATTCTTAAATTTTTCATTTCCAGAATTCCCTCAGTTTGTGTTTTCTTTAGTGCTTCTGTTTCCCTTTTCAGGTCTTGAACAATTTTATTCATTTCCATTAAGTTTTTGTTTGTATTTTCTTGGCTTTCTTTAAGAGATTTTTTAAAAATAAATTTTGTTTTTATTAAGAGATTTTCTATTCATTTTACATACCAACCACAGATTACCCTGTCCTCCCTCCTCCCACCCCACAGCCTTTCCCCCCAACCCACCCACCATTCCCACCTCCTCCAAGGCAAGGTCTCTCATGCGGAGTCAGCAGAGCCTGGTACATTGAGTTGAGGCAGGTCCAAGTCCATCCTCCCTGCACCAAGGCTGGGCCAAGTGTCCCACCATAGGCACTGGGCTCCAAAAAGCCGGCTCATGCACCAGGGACAGGTCCCAATCCCACTGCCAAGCTAAACAACTATCTCGCCTATCTAAAGGGCATAGTCCAGTAGCATGGGGGCTCCTCAGCTATGGTCCACAGTTCATGTGTTTCCACTAGTTTGGCTAGTTGTCTCTGTACTTTTTCCAGTTATGGTATCGATATCCCTTGCTCACAGAATCCCTCCTCTCCTCTGTTGACTGGACTTTTGGAACTCCGCCTGGGACCCGGCTGTGTATCTCTACATCTGTCTCCATCAGTCACTGGATGAGGGCTCCATGATGACAGTCAGGGTATTCAGCCATCCGATCACCAGAGTATGCCAGCTCAGACACCCTCTTGACTATTGCCAGTAGTATATGGTGGAGTCATCCCTGTGGATTCCTGGGAACCGCCCCCAGCACTCTGTTTCTACCTATTCCCATGGTGTTTTCATTTATCATGGTATCTCTTTCCTTGTTCTCCCACTCTGTTCCCGTTCTAGCTCGAACCTCCCGCTCCCCTAAGCTCTCATCCCCTGTCCTTTGCCCTCCATTACCCTCCCCTCACCCCCAGTTTGCTCATGTAGATCTCATCCATTTCTCCAGAACTGGGCAATCAATGCATCTTTATTAGGGTCCTCCATACTAGCTAGCTTCCCTGGAGTTCTGGATTGCAGTCTGGTTAGCCTTTGCTTTATATCTAGTATCCACTTATGAGTGAGTACATACCATGTTTGTCCTTCTGAGTCTGGGTTACCTCACTCAGGATGATATATTCCATCCATTTGCCTGCAAACCTTATGATGTCATTTTTCTCTCTGCTGAGTAGTACTCCACATGTACCACATCTTCTTTATGCATTCTTCAATTGAAGGGCATCTAGGTTGTTTCCAGGTTCTGGCTATTATAAATAATGCTGCTATGAACATAGTTGAGCATGTGTCCTTGTGGTATGATTGAGCATTCCCTGGGTATGTGCCCAAGAGTGGTATAGCTGGGTCTTGAGGAAGATTGATTCCAAATTTTCTGAGAAACCACCATACTAATTTCCAAAGTGGCTGTACAAGTTTGCACTCCCACCAACAGTGTAGGAGTGTTCTCCTTGCTCCACATCCTCTCCAACATAAGCTGTCCTCAGTGTTTTTTATCTTAGCCATTCTGACAGGTGTAAGATGGTATCTCAGAGTCATTTTGATTTGCATTTCCCTGATGAATAAGGATATTGAGCAATTTCTTAAATGTCTTTTGGCCATTTGAGATTCTTCCATTGAGAATTCTCTGTTTAGCTCTATAGCCCATTTTTAAATTGGACTGTTAGGCATTTTGATGTCTAGTTTCTTGAATTCTTTATATATTCTGGAGATCAGCCCTCTGTCAGATGTGGGGTTGGTGAAGATCTTTTCCCATTCTGTAGGCTGTTGTTTTGTCTTATTGAAAACTTCCTTTGCCCTACAAAAGCTTCAAGAGGTCCCATTTATTAATTGTTGTTCTCAGTGTCTGTGCTACTGGTGTTATATTTAGGAAGTGATCTCCTGTACCAATGCGTTCAAGACTACTTCCTACTTGCTCTTCTATCAGGTTCAGAGTAACTGGATTTATGTTGAGGTCTTTGATCCACTTGGACTTCAGTTTTTTGTGCATGGTGACAGATATGGATCTATTTGTAATCTTCTCCATGTTGACATCCAGTTATGCCAGCACCATTTGTTGAAGATACTTTCTTTTTTCCATTGTACAGTTTTGGCTTCTTTGTCAAAAATTAGATGTTCATATGTGTGCAGATTAATGTCAGGGCCTTCAATTCTATTCCATTGGTCCACATGTCAGTTTTTATGCCAGTACAGTAATAAAAGCTGTTTTTATTACTGTAGCTCTATAGTAGAGCTTGAAGTCAGGTATCGTGATGCCTCCAGAGGTTGTTTTAGTGTACAAGATTCTTTTAGCTATCCTGGGTTTTTTGTTTTTCCATATGAAATTGAGTACTGTTCTTTCCAGGTCTGTGAAGAATTGTGTTGGTATTTTGATGGGGATTGCATTGAATCTGTAGATTGCTTTTGGTAAGATTGCCATTTTTACTATGTTAATCCTACCTATCCATGAGCATGGGAGATCTTTCCATTTTCTGACATCTTCTTCAATTTCTTTTTTCAGGGACTTAAAGTTCTTGTCATAGAGGTCCTTCACTTGCTTAGTTAGAGTTACCCCAAAGTATTTTATATTATTTGTGGCTATTGTAAAGGGTAATGTTTCTCTGATTTCTTTCTCAGCCCTTTTATCATTTGTATATAGAAGGGCTACTGATTTTTTTAAGTTAATCTTGTATCCTGCCACATTACTGAAGGAGTTTATCAGCTGTAGGCGTTCCCTGGTTGAATTTTTTGGGTCACTTATGTACACTATCATATCATCTGCAAATAATGAAAGTTTGACTTCTTCCTTTCCAAGTTCTATCCCTTTGATCTCCTTTTGTTGTCTTATTGCTCTAGTTAGGACTTCTAGTACTATATTGAATAAATATGGGAAGAGTGGAAAGCCTTGTCTTATTCTTGATTTTAGTAGAATCGCTTTGAGTTTCTCTCCATTTAATTTGATGTTGGCTGTTGGCTTGCTGTAAATTGCCTTTATTATGTTTAGGTATGTTCCTTGTTTCCTGATCTCTCTAGGACTTTTATCATGAAGGGGTGTTAGATGTTGTAAAAGGCTTTTTCAGCATCTAATGAGATGATCATGTGGTTTTTTTTTCTTTCAGTTTATTTATATGATGTATTACATTGACAGATTTTCATATGTTGAATCCTCCTTGCATCCCTGGGATGAAGTCTACTTGATCATGGTGGATAAATTTTTTGATGTGTTCTTGGATTCGGTTTGCCAATATTTTATTGAGTATTTTTGCATCAATGTTCATGAGGGAGATTGGTCTGTAATTCTCTTTCTTTGTTGCATCTTTGTGTGGTTTGGGTATCAGGGTAACTGTAGCCTCATAAAAAGATTTTGTTAATGTTCCTTCTGTTTCCATTGTGTGGAACAATTTGAAGAGTATTGCAATTATTAGCTCTTCTTTGAAATTCTGGTAGAATTCTGTGCTGAAACCATCTGGTCCTGGGCTTTTTTTTTGGTTGGGAGCTTTTAATGACTATGTCTATTTCCTTAGGGGTTATTGGCCTATTTAAATAGTTTATCTGGTCTTGATTTAACTTAGGTATGTGGTACCTATCAGAAAATTGTCCATCTCTTTCAGATTTTCCAATTTTGTGGTTTTTGCAGTATGACCTGATGATTCTCTGGATTTCCTCATTGTCTGTTGTTTCTGAATTTGTTGATTTGGATGCACTCTCTTTGCCTTTTTAATTTGGATTAGGGCTTGTCTATCTTGTTGATTTTTTTTAAAGAACCAATTCTTTGTTTTATTGGTTCTTTGTATTGTTCTCTTTGTTTCTATTTCATTGATTTCAGCCCTCAATTTGATTATTTCTTGGTGTCGATTCTTCCTGGGTGACTTTGCTTCTTCTTGCTGTAGAGCTTTCAGGTGTGCTGTTATGTCACTAGTGTGAGATTTCTCCAACTTCTTTATGTGTGTTTTTAGTGCTATGAATTTTCCTCTTAGCACTGCTTTCATAGTTTGGGTATGTTGTACTTTCATTTTCATTGAATTCTAGGAAATCTTGAATTTCTTTTTTTATTTCTTCCTTGACCCATTGATGATTCATTTGGGCATTATTCAGTTTCCATGGGATTGTAGGGTTTCTATAAATTTTGTTGTTGTTGAAATCTAACTTTAAACCATGGTGATCCGATAAAATACAGGAGGTTATTCCAATTTTTTTGTTTCTGTTGAGATTTGTTTTGTGACTGAGCATGTGGTCAATTTTAGCAGGTTCTATGAGGTGCTGAGAAGAAGGTATATTCTTTTGTGTTATGGTTTAATGTTCTGTAGATATCTATCAAGTCCATTTGAGTCATAACTTCTGTTAGGTCCCTTATTTCTCTGTTAAGTTTCTGTCTGGCAGATCTGTCCAGTGGTGAAAGTGGGGTTTTAAAGTCTCCCACTACTAGTGTGTGGGGTTTGATGTGTGTTTTAAGTTTTAGTAATGTTTCTTTTACAGATGTGGGTATCCTTGTATTTGGGGCATAAATGTTCAGAATTGAGACTTCATCTTGGTGGGTTTTTCCTGTGATAAGTATGTAATGTCCTTCCCGACTCTTTTAGTTTTAAGTCTATTTTATTAGATATTAGAATAGCTACACCAGCTTGCTTCTCATGTCCATTTGATTGGGAAGTCTTTTCCCAGACTTTTGCTCTGAGCTAGTGTCTCTTTAAGGTATTTATTCATTTTCTCCAGTTGTGTTTTCCTGGATTTTTATTTGCAGTTCATTTTTTATTATTTAATTTTTATTGATTCTTTGTGGATTTTACATGATGTATTTCGATTCCACTCATCTCCTTGTTCTGTCACATCATTGTAATCCCCCTCAAACCAAATTTCAAATATAAAACCAAAAACCAAACAAAATGAAACAAGCAACAACAACAACAACAAACCCAAAAGTAAGAAGAAAAAAGGGAAAAGAATCTTGTTGTGGAAGCTGTAGTGTGACCCATTGAGACACAGTTTACCCTTTCGTTCATTCACCTTTACTTAGAGGTATTCATTGCCAGGAGTCATTGGTCTGGCTCGAGGCCACTGGCTTCTGCTACACTACCAATTATAGGCTATCACTGGGGCTCCTCTTGGATATCCTGTTGTTTTCCTGTGTCATGGAGATCCTGCTGTTTTGAATCTGTAGGTGTGTTCTCTTCACATGCCCCAGCAGTTCACAGATGAGGTGGATGTTGGGGTGGACCAACTCAGAGCCCTAGTTCTGGGCCTAGGTGGTAGATGGGTTGGTCAGATGGCCAGCTTTCCCTCATCAGCACTACCTGAAGTAGTTCCTCAGCATTGCTTCAGCTAGCTCACCCAATGCAACCTGCAGCAATGGGTGGGGCTAGTTCTTGTGCTCTCCAGTCCTCAGATCTGGGTCACCCACACTTACACTACCAGTGCCAGCTCTACTGCTTTCCCCAGGCAAGGTGCAGGGCCCTTTCTCCTGATTGCTGTAGGGGGCATACTGTGTGTGTGTGTGTGTGTGTGTGTGTGTGTGTGTGTGTGTGTGTGAGCTCTCTTGTTCTAATCCTCTCAGGACTGGCTCACCTGCACCCCTGACAACAGGGTCAGCTCTAGGGTGTTGCCCAGATAGGGTGCAGGATCTGCTCTCCTGTGTGCTGCAGCTGATGAGGGGCAGGGCTAGTTTTCTCATTCTCATGACCCCAGTGCCAGCTCTCTCACCTGCCACAGGTAGCAAGGGGTAGAGGGGAGAGGGCACCTTCCCCTTACCTATGCCAGCACATGACAGATGAGGGGATGTGGGGTTAGCTCTGTTGCTCTCACACCCTCAGGCCTGGCTCACCTGCATCCGTGACAACAGGGTCAGCTCTAGTGTGCTGCAGCATGTTGAGGGTCAGGGCTAGCCCTCCCACTTTTGTAACCCTGGGGCCAGCTCTCTCACCTGCCTCAGGTGTTAATGGGTGAGGGCATCTTTCTCTCACCCATGCTACCACATGGCAGACGAAGTGGGGCAGGATCAGCTCTCCTGCTCTCATGCCCTCAGAGTTGTCTCACCTGCATCCCTGACCACAGGGTCAGCTCTAGTGTGCTGCCCAGGTGACGAACACGCCTGTGGTGAGGGATAGGACCATCTTTCTCAAGTGCAGGGGTCACTCCTGAGTGGCATGGCCAGCTCTCTTGCTGCAATATCCAGTGAGGTAGGGCCAGTTATTCCAGGGCCAGTAAAGGGTAGGGCTGGCTCAGCACAGCATGGTTCCAATGACCCCTGTGCTAACACTGACCATTGACATCAGCACAGACCCCAGCTACAGCAGGACCAGGGACCCAGACATGGCCCTCGGCAGCAGCTTGAGGCCAGATGTCACTGTAGCCCTGGTGGCAGCACAAGCCACCCTGATCAATATGGTCCCGGCAGCAGCATGGCCCTCAGGCACCAACATGGTCTCATGTAGCTGACCAGACCCAGGGCATCTGCAGAGCCCTCAGTAGTAACAGGAGCCATGAATTTCCTGGACTTCTTCAAAACATTTCTTCATTTCCTCCAATTACTTGCTTGTATTTTCTTGGATTTCTTTCAGGAATTTATTCATTTCTTCTTTAAGAACCTCTATCACCTTCTAGTTGATTTTAAGGTTTTTTTTTTCTTAAGTTTCAGCTATGTTGGAATATTCAGGTCTTGCTGTGGTAGGATAGCTGAATTCTTGTGGAGACATATTGCCCTGGCTGCTATTGATTGTGTTCTTATGTTGGCATCTAGGCATCTGGCTTTGGGATGATTATAGGTCTAGATGCTAATTCCTGGATTTGTCTTTTTTGGGTGGGTATTTTATTCCTTGGTTTCTGTTTCCTCTGGATTTTCAGAGGGTATGTGGCTGTATGTTGCCTTTTATTGGCCTACCTGCTGGTGTTGGAGGCTGGGTTACAGTGATGAGTCAGGCGTGGGTGGGGTGAGGGAGGTTAGGAGGGTCTAGTCTGTGGGATCCACAGGAGATATGGTCAGGGGTGAGGGAAGTTGTAGCTGGTTATCTATTGCAATGCTAAGGATGAGACGGAGGGATTAGGTCCAGGAGAATAACAAGAAAGAGGAGAATGTCTGAGGGCAGCCAACTTGGTCTTCTGGCAGGCATGGCCTGTGGTTTAGCAAGGTATGCCTGAGTTCAGGGTTGGGATACAATTATGAGTGGGGGGAGGGAGTTTAGGCAGGGATGGTCTGTGGGATCCAGAGGAGATGTGGGCAGTGGGGGAAGGGAGACTACAGATGGTATTCTGTTGCAGTACTAGGAACAAGTTTGAGGGATTGGGTCTTGGGGAACAAAGAGAGAATAGCCATATTTTCATTTAAGTCTGTAATCCTTTTTTAAGACAAAAGTGATATAATGACTTTGGTTCATTATATATGTATGTGCTCATGTGTGCACACATATGTGCATAATGTGTGTGGAGACTAGAGGTCAACTCCAGGTGTTCTACAGGTGCCACCCACTTCGTGTTTTGAGACAGGTTCTCTTACTGACCTGTAACTCACATAGTAGTCTAGGCAGGCTCATTAACAAACAACAAGAATCCACCTGTCTGCCTCTCCAGCACTGGGAACCATTGTCCTTTGGAATCATCTATATGTGAACTTATTTGTGGGCCATTTCCTGTTTAATTAATCTATTTGTTTGTTTTTGAAGGTAGTTTTTTTTTTTTTTACTATTGTTTGAGCATGATGAAGCCAACAGATCAGGAGACAACTGATGTTGAAAAGTTAATTTCTGAGTTCAAGGCCAGCCTGGGCTACCAAGCAAGTTCCAGGAAAGGCGCAAAGCTACACAGAGAAACCCTGTCTCGAAAAACCAAAAAAAAAAAAAAAAAAAAAAAGAAAAGTTAATTTCTTACAGTTCCTAAAGAGAAGATATAGGTAGCTTGTTCCACTATGCAGTGCCATGTGTAGGGAGGACTAGGGTCATTCAGGAGTTAGAAGGAAAGAGAGGAATATAATGTCAGAACCTTTATTGTAGTTTTTGTGGGGAGGAATGAATCAAGGTTGGTTGGTTTCTTAATATGCTTTCTGTTGATGTGATAAATACCACAAACCAAAGCAACTTGGGGAGGAAAACATTTATTTTATCTTACACCTTATAGTCCATTGTCATATGGTTTCTATTGCTGTGAAGAGACACCATGACCATGGCAACTCTTAAAAGGAAAACATTTAATTGGGGTGGCTTACATTTTCAGAGGTTTAGTCCATTATTATCATGATGCAGCATGATAGTGTTCGGGCAGATATGGTGCTGGAGAAGTAGCTGAGAGTGTTTCTACATCTTGGATTATAGGCAATAGAAAGTGGTATGTGACACTGGGTTGTATCTTGAGCATGTATGAGACCT
Source organism: Peromyscus nudipes (assembly GCA_902168325.1). Lineage (NCBI taxonomy): Eukaryota > Metazoa > Chordata > Mammalia > Rodentia > Cricetidae > Peromyscus > Peromyscus nudipes. The sequence continues at coordinate 37,882 of CABHPH010149848.1, forward strand.
CCAAGCCTGCCTCCACAGTGACACACCCACCACACCTACTCCAATAGGGCCAAACCTCCTAATAGTGTCACACCTTTTGGGGGCCATTTTCTTTCAAACCATCACATCCATCATGATTGGAAAGCAGGGCAGGAACTCAGGTATGAACCTGGAGGAAGGAAAGCTATGGTGAGAAAGAGTTACAGTCCTCTCATATCTTAGTTAAGAACATATGAGGTACTAGAGTTACATTCTTGAGGATAGGACAGCTATTAGAGTAATCTCTATAATTTGCCATTTACCTATGGTCTGTGTTGGGCCCCATAAGGCCTGGGCGTGAGGCCCAGTGTAACTTCTTGAGCCTAGCTCAGGTTTGGTGACCTGTCCTGGGACATGACTTCCACATGAGTGACTCAGCACTACCTGACCTAGAATCGGCCTCTGCCTAGTAACTGCTGAGATGGCATCATCTCATTGGCCTGTTATCCTCACCCCATCCCCCATCCCCCCAACCTATATAAGTTCACTCCTGATACAATAAAGCAAGTTCCTGCTTCGACAAGACTCCCGGCCCAGTGTGTTTCTCTCTGATGGACAGAGGAGGTCTGGGTCTTTGACACTCATCATCCTGCTCAGCTCCAGGGAAAGATTGGCTGGATTGGTTCTGCCTCTGCCCTACCTGTTGGTCAGACTCACAGTCTGGACATTTCTTTACATTTAGCATGTGTTTCTTGTTTGATGTTTTTCTTGTTGGTTGTATTTCCACTTTTGTTTATGTTAGTACCTTTCCCTTCTCCTGGACAATACTTGATAATCATTCCTATTGTATATAGTTTTGTATTAAGTTTAGAACTTCCTTATTTAGATAAAAAGGGAAGATATAGTGGGTATTCATTCCACCTATGACCTTGGGGTACCTAGGAGGTGATCTCTTAGCTAGCTTAAGACCTGAGGAGCATGAACTCAGGCCCCTTCTCTCTCTGTCATTCTTTTTTTTTTTTTGAGACAGGGTTTCTCTGTGTAGCTTTGTGCCTTTCCTGGATCTCACTCTGTAGACCAGGCTGGCCTCGAACTCATAAAGATCCACCTGCCTCTGCCTCCCAAGTGCTGAGATTAAAGGCGTGTGCCACCACCGCCCGGCATCTCTGTCATTCTTGAATGGTAGAGACTAACTCAGGTGGTGGGAAGCAGTGTGGGACCAGCTCTCAGCCTTCCAGGACTCTGGGACAGATTTGCTGTATCCTGTGTTAGTGAGTTTGTGGAACCAAAATAAGACCAAAATGCTTTCACCCTAAAACTAAGGCCTAAGACTTCTCCTTTTAGCTACAGGCCATAAGTTACTGGAATAGGCCAGGAGTTACTGAAACTAGTCAGTCCAGATTCCAGAAACCAGGAAGTGTAAAAGTACAGAGTCACAAGATAGTCACGAGGTAATGACTGCCGGACTATGGAATGTCATCTCCCTGGTTCCCTAGGTAACTGTTTGACCAAAGAATGTTCCAGTCCTGGTTTCCAGGGTAACTGACCATAAAAATGTCCCCACCTGAGGGCAGCCAATGATAAATGGTGATGGGCAACCACCTCCTTAGAAGGAAAATTGAATCGTGATTTCTGGAATTCCTAGACACAAGCCAGTCAGAATTGTACCTGTACTAGCACCCCTAAATGATACAACCTTGTGATTTTTGCCTTTAAAAACTGAACTTGCAGAGAGGCAGGCACTTCCTCCAGCCTCCACTGCTTTGGATCTGTTGGATGAAGTCCCTGCCTAGGCTTGTATTGCTCTTTTGGATATCCTGAATTAAACCTTGCTTTTGCAATCTGGTATGCTCATCCTCAGTGGTCTCTCTGGGGGTCGCAATCTGGGCACAACATTTGGGGGCCCATCCAGGATCCCCAGAGACCTCCTGCTGGGACACCTAAGAGCTCCGGAGGTCCATCTGCACCAATCGGTAAGAGCGCTCAAGTTTTTCTGTTTCTGTCTTTGTTTTTACTTCCGTTTTCTTATCTGAAGCTGGCAGTTGAGTCTGACAGGACCTCACCTTGATGGATGTGCCTGTAAGGTGACCCTGGAGGAGTTGAGAGACGTCTCGACCCCTCATCTGGACGTGGGGGCCTCAGAGGACCCCCCCTCTGTCAGAGGACACCTGTGTGGAGTCCATCCGTTTTGTAAGATCCTCTGAAGGGAACCAGGAACCCTTCTTAGAGTTCCTCAGCCCCATCCGTATGGTTTTTGGATCCGTGTATGTTAACGTGGGGTTCCAGAGACCCTCTGTTGCACCCGGGAATCTATTAAGGCCTTGTCAGGTGTGGTAAGTTCTTATCTTTGTTGAAATCTTTTAAAAGATTCAGCATGGCTGAATGCTGAATTTCATCAAGTTCTTTCTGGACCTATTCGCATGGTTTCGGAGTTTTTTCTTTCATTATGTTAATGTAGCAGATTTATTTCTTGATTTAAGTTTTTTATTGGTCTAGTGATGGGTACTTTGACCATATCCATTCCTTATATACTTCTATCCTCTCCATTAGTCCCCCTCCATTCCCCAGATAGGTTCACTTAATAATCTATTATATCATATGATTCTATCATATGTGTATAAATATAAATTAGGATCCATATGTAAGAGAAAATGTGTAATATTTATCTTTCTGAGTCTGGCTTATTTCAGTTAATATGATGGTCTCTAGTTCCATTCATGTTTCTGCAAAGGACATTAATATCATTCTTCTTTATGACTAAGTAAAATTTCATGTAGATACACATGAAGTTTAGTAGTATATATACACTAAAATTTCTCAATACTGCCAACAGACATCTAATATGACCTGAAAACACTAAAAATTAAATTATTATATGATTCAGCTATACCACTCCTGGGAATAAATCCAAAGGAATCTAAGTCAGCATAGCCCAGAGATACTGGCACATCAATTTTTATTGCAGCTCTATTCACAATAGTCAAGTTATTTATTAATTTTTAAAAATTGTTGAATTAACTTTGTATTTCTGAGATAGATAAGACTTGATTTTAGTGTACTATCATTATATAGTGTTAGGTTCTACTTTTTAATACTTTATTTAAAGTGTATACTTTTTATTTATTGATATTGATTCCTTAGTTTTTTTTTTGAAAATTTTTTTTTTTTTTTTTTTGGTTTTTCGAGACAGGGTTTCTCTGTGTAGCTTTGCGCCTTTCCTGGAACTCACTTGGTAGCCCAGGCTGGCCTCGAACTCACAGAGATCCGCCTGGCTCTGCCTCCCGAGTGCTGGGATTAAAGGCGTGCGCCACCAACGCCTGGCGACAATATCTTTCTTGTATTTTTATATTAAGGTTTAGGTGACAACATAAAGTTGTAAGTTATTTCTTTCTCTATTTTTGGAAATAGTCTATGTAATATTATTTATACTTTCATTGGTTATGGGATTCACTAGAAAACCCATCTGTGTTTCAAGTTTTCTTCTTTTTCTTTCTCCTTTTTTTTTTGGAAATATTATTTTTTATGTAGCCTAGACTGGCCTGGACTTTGCTATTTAGTTCAGGCTGGCCTTGAACTGTCAATCATCTTGAGGCTCAATGTCCCAGGTATTGGGATCTGAAGTTTTCTTGATGGAAAAAATTTAATAATAACTCTAATTCTTTAATAGAAAGGTCTGTTCCAGCTTTTGGTTCATCTTTTTACCAGACACAGTAATTTTTCTTTTAAAGAATTTAATGTTTTCCTCTGTTTAGTAAAATTTGATCCCATTGTGGTTTAAGATTATACTGTGTGTGATTTTAGCATATGATCTATCTAAGAGAATGTTCTGTGTGTCCCTGAATACAATGTATATGTGTGGCCTGTGAGATGACTCACTGAGTAAAGGCGCTTCGATACTTACTGTGCTGGCTAGTTGACACAAGCTATGGTCATCTGAGAGGAGGGATCCTCAATTAAGAAATACCTTCATAAAATCTGGCTGTAGGCAAGCCTGTTAGGGTATTTTTTAAATTAGGGATTGATGGGGGAGGGGCCAGCTCATTGTGGGTGGTGCCATCCCTGGGCTGGGTTCTATAAGAGAGCTGGCTGAGCAAGCCATGGGGAACAGGCCAGTAAACAGCACCCTTGCATGGCCTCTGCATCAGCTCCTGCCTCCAGGAGATACTAGACAGATACTTGTAGACGAATTTCTAAAGTCTTATTAAATAAGAAACACAGAGCCAATTACAGAGGTAATAGCCTTAGCAGTAGCTTCCACAGAGAGAGTTTCTTCCTGTCTGAACTGAGCTTTTATTGCCTTCCTGTTCTGCCTTCTCATTGGCTTTAAGCCCAGCCACATGACTTCCTTGTCACTGCCTGTCTATACAGGCCT
>CABHPH010149849.1:0-20043 GCA_902168325.1 Peromyscus nudipes
AAAAAAAAAATCTTTGTTTTTAACTTTTATTCTTCTCTCATACATTACATCCTGACCAGAATTTCCCCTCCCTCCACTCCTCCCAGACCCTCTCCCCCATATCAACTCCTCTTCTGTTTCCCTTCAAAAAGAAAAAGAGCAGGCCTCCCAGGGAGAGCCACCAGATGAAAGCAGCTCAGAAAAAAAAAAGAAGGGAATCACAGCGAATTGGCCAATGAAATGTCCCTAGATAACCTGTTCACTTCAGTTCTTCAAGCTCTGAGGGATCCCCGACTTTCTCCAGGAGTGCACTTTGAGAACATCCCAAATTTCAAAGTCTTACTTCTGAATGAGGACTGCCTCGTTGCCCTCTTCCTAGTCCACTGCTTTTTTTTTTAAATTTTTTTTTTTTAAGAGCTGAGGATCGAACCCAGGGCCTTGTGCTTGCTAGGCAAGCGCTCTACCACTGAGCTAAATCCCCAACCCAGTCTACTGCTTTTAAAGGGCAGGCTTGGTGGCTGCATTAGTTACCTTCACTGCTTCTGTGGTGATAAGTGCATGGCAAAAAAAGCAGCTTAAGGGAAGAAGGCCTTCCTCTGGCTCACAGTCACAGGGGATGCAGTCCCTCATGCAGGGAAGCCCGGAGAGCAAGAGCTTAAGGCACTTGGTCACACCGCATCAGCAGTCAGGAAGAAAAGCATGATAAGGGCCCGCGCCCAGCTCCCCTTCTCCCTTTTATTAAGTCTAGTACCCCAGCCTATAGAGTGGGGCCACCACAGGTTAATTTACCTAATCTGGGTGACCCCTCACAGCCATGCCACATTAACCATTGACAGGACACAGGTCCTTAACACTGAGTACATTTATCACTTCGTATCCATAACAGCCATCCATTTCCAGAACTTTTTCAACTTTCAACATAATCTCTGTGTCCATCAAAAACGGGCTTCACGTGGTCATCATCCTCACGGCAGTCACACTGAGGCAACCGGCTTGTTCTACAAATGATCCAAGTAAGCAAGCAATGTTCGAAACCCCTTGGTGGTTTGTTGACAATATGCACCAGTTCAGTAAAAGAGTTTTATAAAAAGAAGTAAATACAGGGGTTAGTAAGTACAGGGGTTCGTGAGGCCCCGCCTCTCCCTGATGGACTATTGGCATTTAGTGGTTGCTGAGAAAGGGGGTGTCCCTGATAAGTGGCTCATGCTCCAGTAAACAACTTCCCACCCGTGCTCATGCAATTAACTAAATCAGTACAAGAGTAACTAAACTCCGTGGGTCGCACGTGAAAAAGGAAGAGAGAAGTAGGAAGGGGGCTTGCTGCGATGGAGCAGGGGATGAGAGTGGGTAATGAGGCACGAAAATGATTAAAATTCATTCTATACGTGTATAAAACTGTCAAAGAATTTTAAAAAGTAAGTCCATATAAAGTAGACCAGTAGTAGGAAATCGTATGCATATTTTAGTTTGGGCCAAATAACTGTTTTAGTTTTGGCGCAAACTAAAAGGGTAGACTTGACTTCACAGCGGTGTAACGAGGTGCAGATCTCATATCGTTTGCCAACCTTCATTAGAAGAGCTGCTGGACGACCGAAACGTTTCATCCCATTTGCCTTTAGTCCCTTTCTAGACATAGACGGGAAGTTAGAGACGCAGTCCACCGTGAAGTTCGTACTGACGGAACCTGGACTCTTCTTAGAGACGAAGCTCTGGGTGTGGCTGCGAGGGGTCACCCAGATTGGGTAAACCAAACTGTGGTGGCCCCACTCCATAGGCTGCAGTCCTAGACTGATAAAAGGGAGAAGGGGAGCTGGGAGCCCGCATGTATCACCCTTTGCTTCCTGACAGCAGATGTGGTGTGGCCAAGTGCCTTGAGCTGTTGCTCCCATGGCTTCCCCGGCACGAGAGAGACGGTATCCCCTGTCCAAGTAAGGCCTTAAGCTGCCATGTATTTATCATCACAGAAACAATGAAGATAACTAATACAGACACTGAGCTTACGATTTACAAGCAATCGAGTTAGAAAGTCTAGCTGGCTGAAGTACTTACTGCGTTGCTGGGATAACACGTGGGCAGTAGAAGCAGGAGAATCAGCAGGAATCGTACCCTGGAGCATGAAGAAAGGAGAAAAGCCCTGACTGAACAAAATGGAAGGCAAGGACTAACTCCCAGAAGTTGTCCCCTAACCTCCACAAGAGTGCTGTGGCATGCTCGTGCCCACACACAGACTGACACACCGATCAATCAATCCAGCAAATAAAACCTAGCAAAATTTCCATGATAGTATAATACAAAAGTTGGGGCTGGAGAGATTGCTCAGTGGTTAAGGCCACTGACTGCTCTTCCAGAGAACCTGAGTTAGGTTCCCAGTGACCATGTCACATGGCTCATAACGGCCTGTAACTGCAGCTCCAGATCTGCTGCCTCAGGCCTCTTCAGGCACCCATACTCACATTCACATACCCACAGGCTCATGTGCGCGCACACTCACGTACACACACACACATAATTAAGAATAATTCTTTTTTTAAAAAGAATAATACAAAAGATGAGGAATGATAAAAACATGTTTTAATTTCCTGGATTGCTACTGGAATTTATATTCTCATCTCTATGATCCAAGTGTAGTTATGAAATTAAACTCCTTTCCCCACACAGCCGCATCTGCAGACACCTTGTGACAGCAGGACCGTTACCAGATCTCACAACACGGAGATGGCATTTTCGTGGTATTCTCCATCAGAGATAATGCAGTAGGCTTTTTACTGAGTCTGTCCATCTGTTTAATTGCCAACTGCTACTATTTTTTTATGGACAAAACCAAGGCAGCCATCAGAGAATGAAAGCAATTGCATTTGGCTTGCATTCCTTCTAATGAGAGCAGATCTACTAACTGTAGCGACGCTGATGCTCTCCCTGATGGTATTAGCCATAGCTGTGCTTTCAACAACCTGCCTTATACCTTCTCTGCCAGCAGAATGGAGTGATTGGGTATTGTTCTGGCAAACCAAGCCCCCAGAATAATCTGGAAGAAAAAGCACATCTTTCTAAAATACAATATGGTTACTAGCTTACACTGGTTGATGTTCTTGATTGCTTTTGAAAACATTTTCACTACATTTATCTATTTTGTGTTTGTCAGGGGATGGACACAAACATAACACATACTCAAGAAAAAGTCAGAGGACAATATTCAGGAGTCAGTTCTCTCCTTCCGTCATATAGGTCTTGAGACTCAAACCCATTGGGCTTTGCAGCATGCACCTTTACCAACCAAACCATTTCAATAGCCTTTTTTTCTTTTTGTTTTTCTTTTGAGACTGGGTCCAATGTGGCCCAGGTTGACCTTGAACTCAGTATGCAGGTAAACATGGCCATGAGTACCTAATCCTTGTACCTCCTTTTCCTAGCTGCTGTAATTAATGGTGTGCTCTATCATGGTTAGACATACTAGCTGATTTGAAACATTCATTTCGTTCACTGGGCAATTACTCAACACTTTTCTTAAGTAGTTAATATTCATGTGATCTACTTAGTTACAGAAATGAAAACAGCTGGGCGGCGGTGGTGGCCCATGCCTTTAATCTCAGCTCTCAGGAGGCAGATGCAGTTGGATTTCTGTGAATTTGAGGCCAGCTTGGTCTACAGAGTGAGTTTCAAGACAGCCAAGGCTACACAGTGAAACCTTGTCTTGGGAAAAAAGAAGAAGGGGAAGGAGGAGGAGGAGGAGGAGGAGGAGGAGGAGGAGGAGGAGGAGGAGGAAATGAAAACAGAAAACAGTGATTACAACCAGGCTGGTGCTGCAGGGTAGCTCAGTGCTAGCCTAGCATGCTTGAGGCCCTAGTTTTGATCCCCAGCAGCACATAAGCCAGGTGGTGCACACCTGTAACCCAGCATTTAGGAGGTAGAAGTGGGAAGATCCAGATATTCGAGGCCATCCTCAGCTACATAGGGAGTTTGAGGTCAGCCTGGACTATTCAAGGCCCTGTCTAAAAAAAAGAAAAAAAAGAAAGAAAGAAAGAAAGAAAGAAAGAAAGAAAGAAAGAAAGAAAAAGAAAAGAGAGAGAGAGAAAGAGGGAGAGAAAGAATTAAAAACATGGAGGAGAGGGAGGCTGAGTTTCTGTGGCCTATTGGGTACACGTGGAGGACACAGTTCTGACCAGGTGAGGTGCTAGGTGTCTTAAAGGACTCCAGCATCAGGATCTGACTTTAAAGAAGATTGAAATCATAGCAGGTCCACAAACTGATACCCAAATCTAGTTTGATGGTATTAAAACCACCCTCAGAAGTATAATGAATTGTGTACTGTGAAGCATTACTTCGATGATCTTCTATTTCAAGCTAAGGTCTAAAACCCTCCAGCCTTAGAAGCAACATAATGGATACTAAAATGTTTGACCCCATCCGTTAAATTCGCATGCCAGCAGAGGCTGAAGTCAACTTGTGATGCAATATTCCATTTGCATAATAAATTATAAATCTTGATGGATGCCCATGCACACACACACACACACACACACACACACACACACACACGTGTGCACAATTACACAATTAACCATCACATAAAAAGACATATAAGTGGGGCTGGATAGATGGCTCAGTGATTTAAAGCATTTGGAGTTCTTTCAAAGGACACTAGTTCAGTTCCCAGCACCCAGATAGGACAGCTCACAACAGTTACCAGCTGTAACTTCAGCTCCAGAGAAGTCAACGCCCTTTTCTAGCCTGAGTGTGCACCCACATGCAAATACACACAATTAAAAATAAAATACATTTTTAAAAGTTATATAAGGGACGAAAATATATCTGAATGGTAGAGTGCTTGTCTAGCATGGGAGGTGGCTTGAGTTTATCCCCAGCGCATCAGAAACTGGGCGTGATGGTGGTACACGTCCATAGTTCCAGCCCTCAGTATATGGGAAGTGCCTTGAGTTTATCCCCAGCACATCAGAAACTGGGCATGATGGTGGTACATGTCCATAGTTCCAGCCCTCAGTATATGGGAAGTGCCTTGAGTTTATCCCCAGCACATCAGAAACTGGGCGTAATGGTGGTACATGTCCATAGTTCCAGCCCTCAGTATATGGAAGCAGGAAGATCAGACATTCAAAGTCATCCACAAGTCTGGATATAGTGATAGATGATGAGTGAAACAGGCATCTTCAGGGTCAAGCTCCTTTCTGAACACAACCTTAAAGTGAGGAATACAAATGAACACATCTAGAGGTGTTCCTGCACTCCATTTTTATACCCAGGCTGAACATGCCCAGAGGCATTCCTAGCCCTACCTGTATGAACATACCCTGAGATTTTATTTTTCTGGACAGATATCACTGTTATGCAAATGAGCATTCCTGGGCCCTTATCCTTTTTCTTTTATTTATTTTTGAGAGGGGTGGGAAGAATATGGCGGATGGGAGGTGTGTGTGTGTGTGTGTGTGTGTGTGTATCATGACAGTGATGTGAAGGACAGAGGAGAACTTCTGTGAAGTTGCTTCTCTCCTTCTACCTTTACATGGGTCCCAGGAATTGAACTCACATTGTCAGGCTTACCCCATCAGGCACCATGTGCTTTTACCCAATGGACTACCTCCAGACACCAGCTCTTATCTTCAAGGCAAGCCAAGCATGCCTAAAACTACTGTTTTGATCTTGAGCTATGTCCAAAATTGTGTCTATGATCTCTTGAACAATGAGCATGTTCAGAAATGTACTCCTTGATTGAGCATGGTGAGGCGTGTGCTCATCCTTAAAACGCTTTCTTATACGATTGTGTATATGCTCTGCATTAAGGCTCCACACTTCCTTTGTTTGAGGAAGGTATTGTTACTAGACATGAGTCTATTAACCTGCAACCTTAGTTTCCTTGTGTAGCAAAAGATACAAAAACCAGGAATCGGAAAAGTAAAATGGATTTATTTATAATTTGGCTAGAACTGAGGAAAACAGTTCCTCCATACCCAGTAAAACATTGCTTTTGTTTTCAAAAGGGGAACCAAGGGCTGGGCATGTAGTTCAGTTGGTAACTCAGCACTAAATCCTGGGTTTGATCCTCAAGACCAAATAAACTAGGTGTTGGCACATCTCTGTAATGCCAGCACTCAGGAGGTAAAGGCAAGAAATAAGCTCATCCTCAGCTAGGCAGCAAGTCACAGGCAAGCCCAGGATATATGAAATGCAATAAATAAGTAAGTAAATACTACAGTTGATCTTAGCCAAAAGGTCCAGAAGTGATTATATTATACTCATAGATTGGTGCCTAGCCCAATCATCATCAGAGAGGCTTCCTCCAGCAGCTGATGGGACCAAATGCAGAGACCCACAGCCAAACATTAGGCAGAGCTCCTGGAACCCCTGGGAAGACGGGGAGGAAGGATTGTAGGAGCCAGAGGGGTCAAGGACACCACAAGAACACCACAGAATCGACTAAGCAGGGCTCATAGGGACTCACAGAGACTGAAGTGACAATCGGGGAGCCTGCCTGGGTGTGTGCTAGGTCTTACACACACACACACACACACACACACACACACACACGCTGCGTCTGTTTAGCTAGTGCTCTTGGGCACTCTTAACGATGGGAGTGTCTCTAACTCTTTGCCTGCTTTGGGGACCCTTTTCTTCCTACTGGGATGCCTCATCCAGCCTTGATAGGAGTGTTGACACCGAGTCTTTTTGTATCTTGTTAAGCTGTGTTCAGTTGGTATCACTGGGAGGCCTGCTCTTTTCTGAAGGGAAACAGAGGGGTAGTGGATCCAGGGAGAAACAGAAAGGTAAAAAAGCAAGATCTGGAAATTGAAGAGGGACTAGTCGGGAAGAGGGAGGAGCAGAGGAATGGAAGGAAACAAGTGATGGTAATGGAGGTGAATATGATCAAAATACATTATATAGAGATAGGAAAATTCCACGACAGACCCATTATTGTGTGTAATCAATATATACTAAGAAAAACCACTTCAAAGACAGCTAACTTTTTCTACCAAGGTGTAGGTAGTTAATATTTTGGGGAGTTAAGGCTATATATCCCACAAAAAGAAAAATAAGTTGCTTACCAGATAGTAACATATTTTCCTGTTCACCTCATTTATTATACTGGCCGTCTCTGTCACATTTGTAGTTTGGTTCCTGAGAGAGATTCATCTGGACCTGCATATGTTGGAGAAAATTCCAGAACTGAAGATCAAAACAGTGCTGAAGATCAAAAAAAATAAAATGTTGCCTGTATTCCAGCACTTGGGAGGAGGACCAGAAATTTAGTGACGGTCCAACTATATAGGCAGTTCACGATCGAGCCTGCCTACATCGAGCCTGCCTACACGGGACTCTGCCTGAGGAGGGAGGGAAGGAGGGAGGGAGAGACTCGCCTAGTAAGAAACACAGAGTTTTTGTTACTTCCAAGTTTTGCATTTGTTTTGAGATAAATTCTTGTGAAGCCCGTGTTGGCCTTGAACTGGATATGTAGCCAAGAATAAACGACCACTTCACATCCTCACGCCTTTTCCTAAGTGCTGGGATTGCAGGCCTCTGTGGTACTGTGCCTGGTACTGTGTGGTGCTGGTGCTGAAACCCAGAGCTTTGTGCGTGCAAGGCGAGCACTCCACCCTCTGAGCTGTGTCTCCAGTCTATTCCTCCCTCCCTTGCCCCTCAGCTTCTCACTGGGGGCCCCTTCTCCTCAGGCTGGCCTCTTTACCCATTTAATACTAAGGACCTTTGAAAGCATCTTTGCAAGAAAACGTTCAGGCTTATCTGGCTTTTTTTCCTTTCCCAAGATGTAGGGTCAGATATTTTTGAAAAGTCCTAGTTGTTTCTAACTGAGAACAGTCTTAAAGAAAAGAACGGGGCAAGCAAAGCTGGACACTGTGGGTAGGAGATAGCTTTATGTGAATGCTGGGAGGCGGAATGACGTCAGAGAGGGCATTACTCAGGTTACCGTGGCAAAAAAAACCGAGAAACTCTCAAAAAGAACAGGGAATTCATGTCCAGGTTTTTAAATGTGTCTCTCGGTTCCATTTGGTCTTGCTGTGTTAAAGGAAACTTGGTTTTCTAGTTGGGTTCATGGAGTCCTATTTTATTTGTTTGTCTATTTAGTGCTGAGGATTGAACCAAAGGCTCTCAGAGGCCAGACAGTGATCCTAAGACCTATCCTTACTGCGATTTTGGTGTTTTTTTTTATTTTAAGACAAAGTCTCATCAAGTTCTGCAGTCCGGCCTCGAACTCACCGTCACAAAGGCAGTCCTTCGAAGCTGTGATCCTTATGCCTCACCCTCTGGTGTATCTGGGATTACAGGCTTATGCCATCAATCCCATTCTATTTTTATATTAATTTTAAAGTGTCATAGTATAAGACTGTCACACTGAGCCATGTCTCCTAATTTTTGTTTTTTCCTAACAGTTCACTTGCTCCTCCTTCTGTCTCTTTTTTTAAAAAATTGTGCTGGTTTATTTTTTATTTATTTATGTGCATGTGTGTACATGACATGCACTTGCAGGTACCAGCAGAGGCCGGAAGTGGCCATTAGATCCCCTTAAGATGGAGTTACAGGCAGTTGTGCGGCACCCAGCATGGGTGCTCGGAACTGAACTCAGGTCCTCTTGGAGAGCACCTACAGCTCTTAACCTCTGAGTCACCGATCTAGACCCTCCTTCCCCCTCATCCTCAGTCTAAGTATCCTGGAATTGCTCCCAGTGTGTGCAGATCCAGGGACCTCAACCTCATGTTCCCTTCTCTGTATTAGCAGAAACGAGGAGCATCTCAAAAAGGGAAAGCAATCCAGCACTCCTTCAGGTCCACATCACAAATTCAGGCCCGTCTGATAAGGAAAATCAATAGACAATTAACGGCAGATAACGATATTTAATGGCAGATTACTGGTCTCCCGGGTTTGTTTTTGATCTCTCAGTCTCCCTTTCACAGCCTCCCAAGCGTCAGGATGACAGGTGAGCACCACCAGGCACAACACAAACCTTATTTGAAGTTGGTTTTTCCATTTTTTTAAATGTTTGTCCCAAACAACCGGCATGCTTGTGCGTTTGCATATTCATTTGTCTGGGGCTGTCGGAGGACTGGGATCCAGCTTCGGAAGTCCTTGGCTACAGAGAGCTGTCTTACTGTTGTAGAACTTAGGAACGAAAGCAGGCCAAAGTAACAGAAAATAAAACTAAACTGTGTTTCTAAAAAGCCGAAGATATAGCCAGAATGATTAGAAAACTGTATTAAACAGAGTGGAGGATTCCTTCCTTAGGAAATGGATTTTGAAATCATCTCTATTTCTGTTGCTGTCTCGTCTGTACTTCATGGAACCATTTCCTAAGACAAGAGCTCAACGGAGTCACATCTTGTTTCTGTATTCACGCTACTTTTAGACATTCCCCTAACAATATTGCAGGCAATTCCCAGGCACCTTGGCCCATCTGCAGACTTGTCCAGGATTTGTTTTTAACTCAGCTTACACTTACAGACACAGGCAGTTCTGGTGTACCGTGTTCAGACTGTTCTCTAAGAAGGGGTCCCATTGTATTGCCCTTGCTGGTTCCCAACGCCTGGATTCCAGACATCTTTCTGCCTTGGCCTCGCTTTAGCTAAAGCACAGGCCTTCATGCCCAAACCGCAATCACTTGGCGTTGTTGTTGGTGGGTAAGGGGTGGTAACTGAAGCCAGGGGAATCACACATGGGAGGCATGCACTCTCCCACTGAGCTATATATCCTCAGTCCATATGCTTAAAATGTTTTAGGGCTAGGGATGTATCTCAGTGGTGGGGTACTTGCCTAGCATGCTCAGGGTCCCAGGTTTGGTACCCAGGACCAGGAAAGAAGGGAGGGAGGGAGGAAATTTTTTAAATTTTTTTCTCTTTTTTTAACTACTTGCACACACACACACACACACACACACACACACACACACACACTCGTGTGCTAGCACATGGAAGTCAGAGAGCAATCTGCCAGAATCAGTACTTCCTCGTCTACCAGGTGAAGCCCAAAGATGGAACTCAGGTCCTCAGTCTTGGCAGCAGGCATCCTTACCTGCTGAGCCATCTTATTGGCCCCTTTAAAATATTTTTAAAGGAAAAAGGATGAGAAAAGAAGTGTGAGGTGGGTCCCAGTTCAGTGAAAGGCATAGACAGGGCGATCTTTCAACTCAGGAGTTTCTTCAGTTTCATCTTATCATACAATCATACATGCCATTCATCTTTTTTTTGTGTGTGTGTAGCTTTGTGCCTTTCCTGGAACTCACTTGGTAGCCCAGGCTGCTTTTTTTTTTTTTTTTAAACTGGGGTGGGAGTGATTGCCATGGCTCTTACAACACCACCCTGGCTGGCCTGAACGTGCTATGTAGACCTGTAGCTAGAGTTTTTCTGCCTGACCCACAGTCAGGACAAATCTCTGTCACCTGCTAGTCCCACAGCCACTCAGACCCAACCAAGTAAACACAGAGACTTGTATTGCTTACAAACTGTATGGCCGTGGCAGGCTTCTCGCTAACTGTTCTTATATCTTAAATTAATCCATTTCTATAAATCTATACCTTGCCACGTAGCTCGTGGCTTACCGGCATCTTCACATGCTGTTTGTCATGGCTGGCAGTGTCTCTCTCCAACTTCCTGTTCTTTTAATTCTCTCTGTTAGTCCCGCCTATACTTCCTGCCTAGCCACTGGCCAATCAGTGTTTTATTTATTGACCAATCAGAGCAATTTGACATACAGACCATCCCACAGCATAGACCAGTCTGGAACTTTCTGTGATCTACCTGCCTGCGCCTCCTGAGTGCTGGGATTACAGACAGGCACCACTGTGCCTAAAGGTGATGGAGAGAGGTTTCCTCCATTGTTACTAATGAGAAAGGCCACAGTGAGACCCACACAGGAGGCTCTGTAGACTGGTGTCGGGCAGATGAGAGCGCTGGAGTCTAATAGTTTAATACATTGTCAGGTGAAGATTCATGTGGAGAACGAATATACTGAACATACGGGAGGAGTGCAGGGTGTTTCCGGCAGAGTAAGAGGTAAACAAATCAGCTAACTGGGTGTGGTGCATACCGGTCAAGCCAGCACTTCCGAGATGGAGAATGGAGAATTGGGGACCCAAAGCCAGCCTCAGGCTATGGAATGAGCTTGAGGCCAGCCTGGGCTACATGAGACATTTTGGCAAAAAAGAAAACAGCCAGGTGGTGGTGATGCTTTCCTTCAATCCCAGCACTTGAGAGGCAGAGGCAGGTGGATCTCTGCGAATTCAAGGCCAGCCTGGTCTACAAAGTGAGTTCTAGGACAGCCAAGGCTGCCCAGAGAAACCCTGTCTTGAAAAACAAAACAAAAAGAAAGAAAGAAAAAGAGAGAGAGAAAGGAAGGAAGGACGAAAAGAGAAAGAAAGAGAAAATGGTTAGTTGAAAATACTAAGGAGCAGAACAGACAGGTCTGTAAGAGATCTATGACTGTGAGTTTAAAATAAGGTTGTTTTCCTTGACTGGGTCGTCCAAAAGTTGCATCTGCTAAGATGGTAACAGAAAACTTTCAACCACAATTTTCCTCTAGAGTCACTTTGTCCACCCTTAGAATGAATACGAAGGGGTGAGAGGGAGGTGGGATCACCTGCAAGGGAGCTGAGCACTCATCCACACGCTCCACAGAAGCAAGGAAGGAGGAAGCTGAGGGGCAGGGCAGGGGTGTTGGTGGTAGAGTCCTGCCGAGCTTGAGTGAGACGAGACTGGAACAGTGAGCCAGTGTTGAGAACAAACACAGCCAGGATCTAGGACACCCTCTCCCGAACTGTCTCTGGCGAGATTTATACATCTTCTGGTTTGTGTCTCCTGGTTGTTTACAGATTGTATGACTGACCCAGGCACTATGGAGAGGTACCGGATGTTTGCTTGTTTTTTCTTCCAGGTACAGACTGGTTCAAACTGGAAAGAAAGCAGTTTTCCTTCACCAGTGTGCTTGAAATACAGAGGAACTAGGGTGATGGGTTGTGGATTTGAATACCAGGTATTGGTGGGGACCTGAAACTGAAGCCTCAAGAGATTGAATGGGATGGATGTAGCAGTGAACACCTTTAATCCCAGGACTCAGAAGGCAGAGGCAGTCGGATATCTGTGAGTTTACCGCCAGCCTTGTCTGAACAGTGAGTTCCAGGCTAGCCAGGGTTATATCGTGAGACCCTGTCTCAAAAAGCAAACAAACAAACAAGTAAACAAATAAAAAGAGATTATATGGCCCAGGCTGTTAAAGAATGGGTAGTATTTGAGCTAAAGGTACAGAAAAAGGTGGCTGGGGAAACAATATTTCAGGAGTTGAAGACTTTTTTGGAGGGGTTGACATTGTGATGTGACCATGTGAAGTGGTTACCAGAGATCAGGCAGAAAAAAAGTTATTGGAGATGTCTTTCATTCTTACATTTTAGTGAATTAATAGAGTAATAGTAATAAACAACAGTGGTGAGGGTAACCCTTCCATGGCTCCCTTTCTGCTCAGGAGTCTTTGTGTTCTTCAATAAACTACATGAAGAAGGAGGAAGAGGAGGAAGAGGAGGAGGAGGAGGAGAGGGAAGGAGGAGGAGGAAGAGGAAGAGGAGGCACAGCAGTTTAAGGCCTTTGCTACACACCTGACTAGCCTGAATCCAGTGCTAGGACCCATATGGTGAACAGAGAGAACTGACTTTTGCAAGTTGTCCCATGACAGTCATACACCCCACACACACACACACAATAAATAAATAAAATTTATTATTTTCATTTTCACAAGAATAATGTTGTATCTGCATCTAACAACTTTACCAAAGCAAATTCATTCTAATTATCTTTTTTGTACGTGTGTGAGCATGAGTGTGTGTGTGTGTGTGTATGTGTGTGTGTGTGTGTGTGTGTGTACTTGAGCACGCACGCTCAGGGCTAGAAGAGGGAATCAGATGTCCTATCCTAACACTCTGCCTTATTCCTTTGAGGCAGGGTCTCTCCCTGAACCCAGAGCTTGTGTCTTATGACTGGCAAGCTCTAGAGATCTCCCTGTGTCCTCCCTTCCTGTTGCTGGGATTATCTGCATGCATGGGACTGCACCCAGCATGTTGTGCCAGTTGGGGATCAGAACTCAGGTTCTCAGGCTTGCACATCTCACACTCTGACTGGGGGACTACTTCTCCAGCCTTGGTTCTAATCATCTTAAAGTTCACTAGTCCCAGACTATCTGGGAAACCATCTTATTATCACCTATCAACAGTGACAGGGTCATCACCCTCACCCACTTCTTGTTTAGTTAACATACTCAGGAAAATGTTCAGTCATAGAGGCCACATAGATACATCTTGGTTCCTGACTTTACCAAGACTACTTCTACTATTTTGTTAAATATGACCTTAGCTGTGTTTTTTGGCATGTTGTCTTTCTTGAACTACCTTCTGTTCTCAGGGTTTTAATGGTTTCTCAGTTCTTGATGGGAAGTCACGATTATGTTAATTTTATCAAATATTTTCATCCCTCACTAAAGTAAGCATATAGTTCCCTTTCTGGATTTCTTGAAAGTAATAAATATGAATATAACAAAAACGTCCAGGTTCAATCCTCAGCACTGCAAAACAAAAGTTTTCGTATGATTTTAAATAATTAAACAAATGTATTATGAGTGCTGATGATATGTCAGGCCCTAATTTAAGCCCTGGGTATTCACTAGTGGAAGAAACTTTCAACAAATTATTTGTCCTTGTTAATTGCACATTCCAGGCAGATGTGACACAGGCCTATAATACTATCACTTGGGGACAGCTGAGACAGGAGGATTATGGGTTTGAGGGTAGCCTGGGCTGACTAGTGAGCCTCTGTGTCACCAACAACAGTAGTGACAGAAGTGTGCACACTGGAGGAGCCGTTTAACCCAGCACGTCTGCGCTGGGGACTCTTAATGAAGTACTGCGTGTGTTTAAATGTTTCTCTCCGGTCTTTCAGCGGGACAGAGAGAAACACAGCACAGGCTGACTTCAAGCTTACTATGTGACCAAGGATACCCTCCTGCCTCCACTTTCCAAGCGCTCAAGTGCTAGGATTACAGGTGTGAACAACCATGCTCAGTTTTATACACATTCTCAAGTCCACATAGGCACAAATCAAATCCTGGAGCCATTTTCTATGTCAAAGAACCAGTCACAACAGGAGACTGATAGAGTAGTAAGAGCAAACTAAAAGGCAATAACAGACGGAGGTCAAGAGCTGGGCAGGGTGGTATGTAATCCTAGCACCCAGGAAGTGGAGGCAGGAGGATTGGAATACAAGGCCATCTTCAGCTGTGAAGCATAAACCTAACTAATCTTATCAATAAAAACAAGGAGTCGGATATGGCGGTAAAAATCTGAAAGATCAGAGAAGCAGGGGAGCAGCCACAGTCTCTTCCTACCTCTTCCGTTCCTCAGTCCAAAAGGGGCCAAGATCCTGTCACCGCTCTACATTATCACTTCCTGTTTCTTCTCTGTATGGACCTACAGACCTCTATGGCTAACTAGCTCCGCCCTCTGACTCCAAGCAAGCTTTATTTGTCAGAACACAAACAAAATATCACACAACACAGCTGCATGTAGAGTGTGAGGCCAGCCTGGGCTATATGAGACTCTCAAAGAAAAAAATGGAAGTGGAGGCGTGAGGCAGGAAGTAGGGTGGATAACAGTGGGGAATGAGGGCTGAATGAAAACAAATGTGTATTTTAATGCCATAATGAAACCCATTATGTTGTATACTGAGTATACTCACCTAATAAAAAGGCAATAAAATGAGCACACGGGACCAATCAACCCCTGTGCTACAGATGTGTGTGCCTAGGATACATATGTGCAGAAAAAAGAAGTGAGGATCTTCTGAATGGAACTGTCAGTGGTGGTGAACTCCGGAGAAAAATCAGGAATGGAAATGGGATGAATTACCATCACCTCTCATAAATTTAGTACTGTGTGAACCATTTGCAATGATAACATGTCATGTGTATATTTTTTAATAACAGATAAGGGTAAAAAAATAGCATGAAGCTTCAAAGAAGCCAGCAAAATTTTGACAGATGGTCTGTCAGAACTGTGGGGAAGGAAGCGAGCATCGGGGGATGGGGACAGGAAAAATTATCAAGTAAATAGCCTCTGTTCATTAGAAGTAGGAAAGGAAAAGGAGAAAGAGAGTGAGAATAGCTAGAACAGAAAACTAAAGAAGGAGACCAGAGAGACCCCGAAGGAGCTGTGCCCTGTGCGCACAGCCCATTACATCTGTGATTTATGAAGATTGTTTTGTCAAAACCTGAGCACCGTCAGTGTTTCTTACAGCTCTATTTCAAGAGACTGGGAGGCATCGTTTCATTCCAACACCCAAGAGGGAACAATCATGAGCCAAGAAAGATTTAAATATCCCCAGAGACAAGAGTTTTGCTTGCCAGCTTTTAAGGAGCTGGGATTTACTTGTCATGATGAACTGAGATGCTGAGCTCAGAACGAATTCTCAAGAAAAAGCCAGAGACTAATGGGGCGGTGTATCTACAAGGCAGGTGTTTTTATTGCAGTCTGGTTTTTTTTTTTTTTTAATTTAAATTAAAAGAAAAAAACTTTTTTTTGATGCGTGCTATTCCACATAAAAATCACATCCTACCCAGCAGCTCTGGATGTTTAGCCGTCAGCTTTACTGAGTTTCCACATTCCTGAATGTAACCTAGCAGTTTACAAAACACCATCTCACAATTACCCTAGGTGGTTCTCAGAAGCCCAAGCTGGGCACCGACGGACTCGTTTTATAGGGGAAGAAACGGAGCTCCCAATGGAGCAGGGCCGCGAGGTTCCGCTGCCAATGGCAGAGCTGGGTGCAAACCGACGTCAGCTGACGCAGCGGTCTCCATGTTGCCCAGGGAGAGACAGTGAACGTGTTCGATATTTCCTTGGATGGTATTTGCATATTGGTGTAAAGAAAAGACCGTAGATAGTTCTTGGAGGAGTGGAAGACACGGGATAGAAAATAATGTACCCAGGCTTAGAGAATCAGAGAAGGGAGGTGAATGAGCAGCTTTGAATTAGTTACACGTCTTTTGATCTGTTATGATGATACATACGAAATGCAACCGATACATATGAAATGCAACTGTAGCATTGAAAAATGGAAAGGCCCCAATTAACACCATGTCCAGCCAGGTGCGATAGCAAATACCTGCAAATCTATCTCTCGGGAGGAGGAGGCGGGAGCATCAGGTTCAAGGTCATCCTCGGCGACATAGGGAAGTTGAGGCCAGCCTGGGCTACTGTCTCAAAAAACAGACAAAGCAACAACAAAAACCAAACAGAGGGAAAAAAAAAAAACACCTGTCAATTCTCGTCTAATTATAGATACATGTGAGGATGAACACGAAGTGGAGGAGGGCCCGTGTGAGGGAACTGTAGCAAGGAAAGCGCAAGAGGTGGGCAAATTAGGGACTTAGGCACTTCGTAGCTGTGTTCTTTTTCTTGTTACTGTCACAAAAAAAGCAACCAAAGGAGGGAGGTTTTGTTTGGTCCACAGTTGTAGAGGATACAGTCCATCATGGCGGTTTGGGCCTGGAAGTTGCCCGCGTTGCATCTACAGTCACATAGCGGAGAGGCGTGGATGCGCCTGCTCTGCTGGCGTCTTGTTTTCATTGCTGATGCTGTGATAAAACACCCTGACGAGAAGCAGCCTAGGGGGGAAAGGTTTTATTTTAGCGAGCAATCCGGGCTGTAGTCCTTCACGGCACGGAAGTCACGGCAGCTGGAGTTTGCTACAGATAGTCCTATTCCACCCACAGTAAAGCACAGAGAGAAAGCGAATTGACGGGCGGCTCACTTTCTCTCACAGAGTCCAGGACTCAAACCCCGGCAATGGTGCTGCCCACAGGGGGCTGGGTCTTCCTACTTAATGCAATCAAGACAGTCTCTCAAAACATGCCCCCAGGCCAGCCTAGGCAGGTTGGTAGGGGATTCTAGATCACATCAAGCTCACAAATGTAGCTCAGGTTGGCCTCAGACTTTGATGTAGCCAAATAAGACTTTGATCTTCTGATCCTCCTGCCTCGACCTCCTGAGTACTGGGATTATAGATTTGTGTCGGCATGCCCAGTTTATGCAGAGCTGGAGATTGAACCTAGGCCTTTGTGCATCATAGGCATGCACTCTTCCAACTGAGCTACGTTTTTTTTTCATACATCACCTTTCACAAGTATTCATGTAGCAGTACTTTCTTGTCTCATATAATACCACTGAGAATTATTATTAATTATGCAGGCTCGGCCTTAGCTCAGGCTTGTTCTCAACTAGCTCTTATAACTTAATTTAACCCATGTATATTAATCTGCGTTCTGCAATGTAGCGCTATGTTTCTTCCATCTCTCATCTCCTATTTCCTCACCGTGTCTCACTGGCAAATCTGTGTTAGTTATTTTGCGCTCTTACCCTGCAAGGAAATGTCACAAAACACGACAGAATCCACTAATAAGAGTTTTATTAAAGATAAAAGGGACAGAGAGTGCTCAGGCCTGTAGGAAACACGTGTGTGGAGAAGAAGAAGGAACCGGGAACATGGCGCCAGCTTTTAAAGACTGGGCATGCACAGATCGACGTCACTACTCCGCGCATGTGCGTAGATCACATGGTGCGCTTACGTAGCCATGCAATGTCACGGATCCTGGTCACGCGAGACGCCTTGACCCGGAAATGGCTATCCTGACCTGGAACTGGCTAGGCGGAAGTGTCCGCCGGGCATATGAAAACACGCCCGACCATGGGGGCGTGTTGTGAACCCTTCAATCTGTCCATCTTCTTCCTAGAGTCCTCTCCACCCAGAAGTCCTGCCTAAACCTTCTGCCTAGCTATTGGCTGTTCAGCTTTTTATTACACCAATCACAACAATACATCTTCACACAGTGTGCAAATATCCCCAACATATGCACACACATGTGTGTGGTATGTGTCTGTGGACACATGTGCTTGAGGGTGCACTTATCCATGCATGCTGGTGTGGAATCCAGAGGTCAGTGTTAAGTGTCTTCTTTTATTGCCTTCTACCTAACTTTTTTGAGATAGAGTCTCTCTCTATCTCACAAAACATGGGACTTACTGGAGATGTTTTTGGCTAGGCTGCCCGGCAAACAAGCCCTTAGGATCCACCTACCTTGAGCACCTTCCTACAAACACCATCCCCCAGCACTGGGGCTATAGATACACGCCCAGTTTTTGCCTGCATGCTGAGGATCAGAACTTAGGTCCAAACACTTTACACACTGAGCCTTTTCCTCAGCCCTCAAAGACCACTTTTAAAATCCCTTCTTAAGGCAGACTATATGTGGTGGTTTGAAATAAAATGACCACCAAAAGGAGTGGCACTGTTAGAAGCTGTGGCCTTGTTGGAGGAAGTGTGTCACTGTGGGGGCGGGCTTTGAGATCTTTACTCAAACATCTCTCAGTGTGACAGTCAGTCGACTTCCGGTTGCCTGCAGGACTCTCAGCTCCAGCACCACATCTGCCTGCACGCCGCCATGCTCTCCTTCATGATCATAATGGACTGAACCCCTGAAACTGTAAGGGAGCCACCCTCAGTTAAATGTATTCTTTATAAGAGTTGCCGTGGTCATGGTGTCTCTTCACAGTGAGAGCAAACCCCAGCTAACACTATGACAAATTAGACTCGCAGAAGTGATTCTCTCTTCGGAAGAGGGCTTTGTTCCAAGTCCCGTCAGGCCTGTGTCTGCATTATAAAAGCATTTGGCGTCTGATCCTGATAGCTCTTCATTATTTAAAGGATAGGATGGAAAACTCTGGTGGATACCTGAGACTCAGCCAGTAACCGGGCCTTTGTTATCTTGGGTGTTAGTTCATAGTTGATCTTTGTGTCGATTCCTCCAAAGACTAAAATGAACAGACCCAGAGTCTCACTATGTAGACCAGGCTGGCTTTGAACTCATTTATCTGGAATGTTGGGATTAAAAGATGTGTACCATCACACCCAGACCATATCTTTTTTTTTTTTTTTTACCAGTTATATCTTGAGTAGGCTCCTTGCTTTCTCCAATTTTGATTGACATTAATTTTCAAACAAGGCAGTCAGTACATTTCTTTTTTCCTTGGCTAAGGGTTGTAAAGGTAGAGAAATGTGGAACTCTTGAACATTAATTATCTGGTTTATACAGATTAGATCTTGAAGATTACTATAATACCACCCCCATTTTTTTAAAAAAAAATTGGAGTTATTATATTTTATGTGTACAAGTATTTTGCCTGCATGCATGTATGCATACCATGTGTGTGCCTGGTGCCTGTGGAGGCCTGAGGAAGGCATTGTATCCCCTAGAAACGCAGTTACAGTGGTTATAAGCCCCCAGGTGGGTAGGAACCAAACCCTGATCCTCTGCAAGAGCAATAAATGCTCTTTACCCCTGAGCCGTCTTCTCCAGCCCTGCCATGTTGTTTTGTTGTTTTGTTTGAATCCTTTGTTTTGGACACAGAGTCTAATGTAGTCCAGGCTGGGCTTGAACTTGCTGAGAACAGCTCCAAATCCTCCTGCCTCCACCTTCCAAGTGCCAGGATTTCTGGCTTATACCACCACATCCAGGTAATGAAAGCCTTTGGATTCCTCAGATTTGTCTTCTGAAAACTCTTCCTCATTAAAAACCTATGTAAGTGACCACTAATGCCATGGACATCTGTGTCCAAAGGGGCAAACCCCAGTCGTTAGTGAAGAGTTCTGTTGGTAGGCCGCTGATCTGTAGACTAAGGAAGACTGGGTGCTGTCTGTTGGTTTTAGCGGTGCTCTTACCCTTCGAGGAAAAGTCACGGAACACCACAAAACCCACTAACAAGAGTTTTACTAAGAAAAGGAGAAAGGACAGGGTGTGATCAGGCCTGCTGAGAGGACACGTGAAGAGGAGGGGGAGGGGACATGGGATCTACCTTTTTTTTTGTTTTTTGGTTTTTCGAGACAGGGTTTCTCTGTGTAGCTTTGCGCCTTTCCTGGAACTCACTTGGTAGCCCAGGCTGGCCTTGAACTCACAGAGATCCGCCTGGCTCTGCCTCCCGAGTGCTGGGATTAAAGGCGTGCGCCACCACCACCCGGC
>CABHPH010149850.1:0-25201 GCA_902168325.1 Peromyscus nudipes
AGTCACCTGGGAGACACACTCCTGGGGATGCCTGGGAGGTTTTTCCAGAGAAGCTTTACTGAGGAAAGAAGACCCACCCTGATCTTGGCTGGCACCATCCCATGGGCTGGGGGTCTGGACTAAATGAAAACAGTGAAAGGAGTGCCAGAATTCTCTGTTCCCTGTTTTCTTCCCAGATGTGAGGAGCCCGAGCTGCACACTCCAGCCACCACAAACCCTGTCACGCTTTCCCTGTCATAGTGGACTGGACTCTCCTTAACCACAAGTCAGAAGAAATCCTCTTTCCTTCAACTCTCTTTCTGGTGCAGCCATGAGAAATGTAATACACTTGACGAAAGGAAACCTCTCACCTACCCCATCCCCAGATTAAACTAAATTTGGAATTCATCTTCGCCTTCCAGAGTTCAAAAGGAGATGCCCCTAGAATTTGGACTCCGTAAGGTAGACAAGAGAGAATTGGAAGGTAAGTATATGACAACTGAAAGTGCTGGCTTTGAGGACAAGCCATTCCATTGGGATCATAAGCTGGTTACAGGATTGGGGAAAGTAGGGTTGTATCTGTCCCTTGTCAATCTTAGCCAGAAATCCAAGGCAATACAGGGTTCCAGAGTAGCCCAACAGTGTGACTCTGGTCATCCGTGCCAGTTTTACTTTAATTCCTGGTACTTGGAAATGGCAGGAATTTAACCATGTGAAATGTAAGATCGCAACAGACCAGGTCATTGTCCTAAAGTGGGGCCTACTCTCAGTAGCTACGGTATGCAGGGAATATTGAACCTTTAAGCCTCAGGTTCTTCATCAGTAAAGTGAAGGTAATGCTTTCCTCACGGAGTGCTTTGAAGGATAAAGTGAAGAAACACAGCTACAACACTTGGCAAAGTGCCTGAGTCTTGGCAAAGTACTTGGTAGCTACTGGCCAATATCTCAGAGATATTTCAAAGATTAAGGTGTCTTCAAAGAAGCCTAGAGGTAAAGGTTCCTCTTATGCCAACTTACTTTATGGCCAGTCACTATATCCTTGATTAAAGCCAAAGACCCCCAGCTCTCAAGTTGATTAGGAACCAGGACATGGACCCTAGCTACCCAGATATGTGGCTTCTTACAATTCAAACGATGAGTGAGTGATTATGGATTTAAAAAAAATACATAGAAAGAGGACGGAAGTAGATAGGTAGGTGGATGGATGGATGGATAAGACTGAATTGATCTGGCAAATTAGAGAGGTCCAAATAGTTCATATAAAGAACATGATACTGGGGAGAAATCTGCCCATCCAAACAGCCTGGGTCCCATTGGGGCCAGCCTCATTTATCTTTATATCCACAGTGGTGGATGTAGAGTGTGGCACCAAATAAAAGCGTCTTTGGTTTAGTGGAGAGATGCATTAATTTGACATGGAGCTCAGCACTTGTCTCCTTACTGATAAGCTGTGAGTACTTGAAGCATCATTTCAGCTCTCTAGACCTTAGTGTTTTCATCAAAGAAGTGGGTGGAGTCCAGGATCTCTAGGTTCCAACCCAGCCCTTCTTCTTCGTAAAGTTCCCAATGCTCCAGGGACCTGGGTGGCTCTTTCTTGCCTGCTGGGTAGTGACATTTTGCTCTGCTATCTTGGACAGCTAGGGTGTAATGAATATTTCAAGCAGGGTGGACTGGCCAGCCAAGTGAAAGAGCAGACAAAACAAAAAGATAGCGTGAACAGCATCCTGTTCTCGAATTGCAGCAAATGAAGCCTGCTGCACACAGGGCGCAGAGTCCACCCATCAATGGAGCTGCAGGCAAAGAATGGTTTCAATTACGAGAAACAAACAAAGTCACTAATTTCCTTAGAGAGAATCTTCCTGAATTACCACAAACATCTCCAGAATTCCCTGCAGTGAATTTCAGGATTCAGGGCCAATGCAAACTATTCTTCAGTCCTGGGGCAATCCTGGCCTAAGGAGCTGCTCAGCAGGGAACAATGGGGAACTGTCCCCACCCTGGGCTGGCTCCCTAGACTCTGGTGGTCTTAGAGGCCTCATTGTCTCTGAGAAAAGGGAGGAAACTCCCATTCTCTCCTTTCTTCTTTAGCACTCTTTCTGAGTTGTTGAAATGGGCCTCTTTACTCAAAGATCCAGTAGGGAATTTTTTTTTTTAATCTAATTTCTTTGAAAACAAGAAAGAGACCTTGGGTTTTCTAGGCTTCTGAGTCCTGAGAGCAGAAGAATAGAATTAACCCCTCAGAGTGGAATGGGACCTGGTGGGATAGTGTTGCAGCAGGAAGGCAACTGGGAATTAGATGCTAACCCGGGCCCATAGGATCTGAGACATCTTAAACAAGCAGTTCCTACCCATGAGCCTCCACTTCTCAGACTCTTTGGACTCTGATGAAATTTTGTCACTTGTTTATTCAGTACGTATTTACTCAGAAAAATAGATGGGTATAAGACAATAAATAAATGCATGCAAATTGCCAGCAAAGAAGTAGACCATAGTACCTGCTCAGTAAATGTCCTTTCCCAACACGAAGAGAAAAACGTAAGCAACTGGCCTTGACTCCCCCAGATACCAAGGAAAACTATGAGCTCTGAATCTATTATGTCTTTATACAGTGGAAAGTCATCTTTGCTTTGATACTCTGTTGTTTCATTACAAACCAAGAGTCTAAAATAATTGAGCCAAACTCTCATGAACTAAAAGAAAGATGGGAAGCTGACTCAAATACAAATACTCCTATTAAAAGGTGCAAAAGCCTTGCTCATTTTTTGGGGTGTGGCTGGGAGTGGCTTTTGGAGGAGAGCAGAACTAAGCAGTTAGAGGCAATTACAGGTATTTTTGGAGGTGAAAGAATTGAACATCCCAATGACAGACAGGTAGGCATTGACTTTATGCACTCAGAAACTGGCCCCCAAGCTGGGACTTGTGAGAAGGGTGTGGGCCCTGAGAAACTCCAGCAGGAGGAAGCTATCACATTAAACCACCCCCTAAAGGCTCCTCTGGGCTTGGAGACCACAGAACACTGCAAAGAAGCATTTCTAGGGCTTGGAGATGGCTCAGTAGGTAAAGCGGTTGCCACACAAACATGAGAAACTGAGATCAGACTTCCAACATCCACTAATAAGTGAGGAGGGAGGCCTGTGCCTGTAACCCCAATGTTGGGGAGGGAGAAATGGGGGGGAAATCTCTGGAAGTCGCCAGGGATTTTTTTCCTAAGGGACCTTATCTCAAAGCAGGAAGACAGAGGAAGATACAGACATGCAGGCATCAACCTCTGGCCTCGACATGCACACCTGTACACAAGCATGTTCCCATCCCATGCTCACACTACACTTACACACACACACACACACACACACACACACACACACACACACAGCAAATGGCACTCCTCCTCCAGCCCCACCACCAACTGGACGAACAAGAGGCAGGAAAGGCTGATCCTGCTGAGACAAGCAGCCGGCGAGATTGACTGTAATTTTGCAAGTAAAGACAGGACCCAAAGTGTGCTTTCCACTTCGCTTTCACCAGCTACAGCCAAGGTTCCCGGAACTTCACAGGCTGCTTCATCTGCCCAGAAAGTGTTCCAGTAAGCCCATGCGAGTGTCAGCACTCTGAGGTACTGACCTCACCAAATGAAATGAGAAGTCATTGGCTAACATGGTGCTCAGAAAGGGAATGAAAATTTTTCCCAGGGCGGTTGGAAGTGTTCCTCAAATGTTCCAGGAGCACAGTTAGGACTGAATGGGGAAGAGAGAGGCCTAGGATCCTTAGGATCATAACAATGATCATAATTATTACTGTTGAATGCTTGTTCCATGCCAGAAATTCTATCAAGAGCTCTGTGTACAGCATCACATCAGTCCTTAAACCATAGGAATTAAAATTCTGTTTCAGAGAAGAGAAAAACGAGGTACAGAGAAGCTAAGTGATCACTTAAAGCGGCATAATTGGTATGTGGCAGGACTCGAACCCAGCCATGACGCCAGGACCCACATTGCTTTCTGAATATACATGACACCGGATGATCCTGACAGTCCAGACTTAACTATGTGGTCTGGAGTAAACATTTTCTGTTCCAGCCTTTAGAAAAAGACAAAACGCCTGGCTTTAAGAGACATTGCTTCATGGCCACCTGATTGAAGCTGGGGCCTGTTTCTGAACGTCTTCCAGAGGGTCTGGGAAACTTGTTTGGAAAAACCAGATGAGTTTTCCAAAGTTTTCCACAATGCAAACAATGTGGAATCCAGAGGTGGCTGATGACTGTAACACCCCAAAGCAGAAACAGGAAGCTCACACTCTTAATAGGGCACTTTTCCCTTACCATGAGAGAGCCGCTGAAGGAAGCCTGGGGGTTACCTGATGTACTTGTTTGAAAGGAGAGAGAACTGTTCCAAAGGCATCCCTGAAGACAACTTTTGGGGACTTCTCTTTCTGCTCCACCAAGACGGGCCTGGAGTTTCCACAGTTTTCTTCTGCAAACCTCACCCCAACTGCCCTGTTTCTGGAAGAAGAATGCTTCTTCTCTGTCTTTCTCATCCATTCTAAGTCTGCACACATTCAGATTCCCAGGTGGTACACTTGCAGAAAACCACAGAAGAGAATCTCTTGAATGATGCCACCCATGGAAGACTGAGAGAATTAGGGTGACAGATAGCCAGAAAAAAAAGAAGGTCGGAGAGAGATGAGCTTTCTACACATAAGCACTTGTGTGTGCATATGTGTGTATGTGTGTGAGAGAGAGACAGAGACAGAGAGACAGAGACTATGAAAATAGTTTAAAGAGATGCTATTAATTGATAAGCAATAGACAGATAGATATGGAGGTAGACTCATAGCAAGATAGATAATAGAGAGAGATGTTTTTTTTCAAAAATTGAACTTCAAACTTAGCTTAAACTCACCATGTCTAACCATAATCTCACCCAAACCTCTCCAATACTAAAGTAAATCACAAGCCTTCAGAGAAGGGAATTTTAGTTCCAACTTCGTTCATTCAGCAAGGATTCTTCCAATGATTCTACATGCTGGGCACTGTGCTACTGGGATCAGGATAAATAAACAAGACATATAGGGTCACAATTCCAACAGAAGTTATGGCCCAGTGGGGAAGCCAGACATTAGACAAGTCAACCTCACAGCACAATGAGTCATAATAGAAACACAAGGTCTGGTAGGATCCAAGACTGATTCTAGCAGCAAGCCTTTGCTCTGCAAGGTCCCTGCTGAACGTACTTTCAGCTGAGTACTAAAGGATGAGTTAAGAACTAATTAACCAAGTTGAATGAAGTTCAGCAAGGTGCACAGTCAGGAAATTCACCTCAAAGTAAAGCAGAGCTGGCTCAAGAGAACCTGTTTCCTCTAGCTCCATCACTAGAGAAAAACCTAGCCTCCTTCCTTAGTACAAAATCATCCATGAGGTCCATCTTTAAACATCCTTGGATAGGGTCATAAATCCTTGAACTTTATTTAGGTGGTCAAAAAGGAATGGAAAATCACCACAGGAAAGGAAGAATGTAAGAGCTGGGGGATGGGGATATGTGCTGAAAAAGACATCTTGGACATGACGGGGCTGTAATCTCATTAACTCACTGTGGCCGTGGTAACCTCCTGCACAAGATTGGGCCTGCCAACATTTCATCATGGAGAGAGGAGATGATAATGTGGCCCCAGCCCCCCACCAAGGAACCATCAGCAGTCAGTGGTTGCTAGGAGACAGGGAGTCACTTTCTTCAGTGCTGTAGCCACTGACAAGTTGCTGATGTCCCAGTAAATAACTTCCCAACCACACTCATGTAAGCAACTGTAACTAAACCCAGTAGGTCACACACAAAAACGGACTTGAGGGCAAGAGGGAATCCATTAGGAAGAAGAAAGACTTCAGTAGAAGACAGAATGGGAATGAAAGAAGGGGATGGGAGTAAAAATGACTCGAAATCATTACACGCATGTATGAAACAGTCAAATTTTTAAAAATCCTGATGGCCTCTCTTAGGATGTTCATCTCATAAGCTAAATGCACTGGGGCAGGGGATTAGCCCAGTAAAAAACCCTCTTGTCTATTCTCTGGTATATTAAAAGGTGAATTTATTGAGCCCTTCATCTTTGAACTCAAAGAAACTAGTTGGAAGGGTTCCTCCCACTGATGACAGAACAATATTAGTATAAAATTTAGTAGTCAGTTCCAGACTCTCTAAAGCTGAGTCAAGGACCCATGGGTGCTCATGTAGTATGGAGACACAGACAAGAGTTCAGAAGGAATTGTCTAGGATTCTAATACTCAAAGTACACCAATTAACTCTGACCTTGACTTGTAGTGAACTTGGGAAAAAGCATTAAAACTTTGCTATGGTTAAAAAAAAGTGTAATAATGCTAACCACAAAGTTAATGTGAATACTAGACTAGATAATGGAGCTGAAAACACTTCACACACATTAAAACACTCCAATGGAAAAATGTAATAGAAGGGGGAAGCCTGCCATCTCCCTTGGGGGTCATCATCTCAGAACTTACAGGAAGAGATGCTCATCCAAGGTCAGGATAATTCTCTTTTAATGGACCACTGCAGAGAAGTGGTCTTCATGCGTGGGGGCAGCTCCAGCAGTGCGGAGATGGGTTGCAAGTCATGAGTTTCCAGTAATAAGGTGCTCAAGCATGCAAAAGATGAGCCCAGAAGCTATCTCTTATAAATTATAACAAGTTTAAGGTTATTTCTCAATGGTTTTTCTTTTTACGGATGAAAAGAAAGGATACATTTTTAGCTACTGGGATCAGAAAAAACATAGACCCAGTGAGCTTCAAATTGTAATGAGTCTTCCATAAGGCCTAGCCATGTGCAGCTTCTCTGAAAAAGCTGAGGGGTGTGGCTCAGAAAAAATAAGAAATTGTCTTTGTTTCTTTGCTTCGTCCCATATTGAGTCTCAAACCATGCTTCTACCAGATTGATAGATACTTTCTGGGGCCTTACACATCATAGCAGACATTGTTACGATGGCAGTATAGATTTAACTGAACTCAAATTTGCATAGAAAGCTAGAACTTGTGCTGGAGAGGGAAGGACCAGACTCTCATCTCCAATGGATGGATCATGATTGGTTTAAGTCAATCACTGTGGCCTGAGTGCTCCTTGACAGTCATGTGATCCCATTTGTCCAATGAAAGAGGAGTCCATCAAAGCCCTCTGGGAAAGGCATTTCTGCATTTTAAATGAGAGACACTTGTGAAGAAAGCATCCCTTCTGCTGATGGACACTGGGATAGTTTTCATGCTCGGAACTGCAGATGTCAGGTGGGCAGCATGAGGAAGACTAACTGCTGTTAGGGACAATGAGAACAGTAGGGTGCAAAGGTAGAAAGAGAGTGCCCTGGGTCTTGGCAACATCACTGAGCTCCTGAAATCGTCTACCCCCACATTTCTTACTGTGGGAGGAGTTATTCTGTGAGAGCTGAATTGTTCTGTCACTCACAAAGATGCGCTGACAAGTGTGGACCCGGATGCAGGTGGTGGATAACAAGCATGTGGTTTGCTGCCTCGATGGGGTATAGCTTCTGGTGGGTTGTGATAGTTGTAACTTCACCCTTATCTCACCTACCAACGGAGATACATCTGAATAAGAGAGGATGTTATCATCATGATGGAGCAGATACCCTTCACTTTTCTCTCTTGTATCAGACATGGTTGCTGACAGTAGACCATTTGGAGCAGCCGCTGCCTATACCATTTGGTAGATATTTTTTATCATCACCTGTGTTTGCATTTGGATGTTTTCTCGTTGCATCCACATCACCATTCTGAAAGAATCTACTCCTGTCATCTTAAATGAGTTAGCAATTACCAAGAAGACAAAGCAGCGAGGACCCTGTTGCCAAATGGGCTGACATTCATATCCCAGAGTGCATAGCTGTTCCTCTTGTCGGAACACAAAAGATGTACCTGCATGACCACTGGAAGTCACTCATCATGCCATCTCAAACACATATGCTATCAAAAAAGTTTTAATCCTATACTCAGGCTTAACATCATAACCTGAAAGTGAATTATGAATTTCCCCATTGCTACACTATGTGGCACCTTCTGCTTCTCCAAATTTGCCTTCCTTTGCCATCCTGGCACATGCTGCTAAAAGTTCAAGTCACTTCATAGATTCCCATGATTCTCTTCCACCACGGTTCATTGCAGAGCAGACATGATTACCAAGAAGCTTTGCTGTCTGGAGAGCTTACATTTCTTGTTCTTTTACACAACCCAGGAGTGAGGCAGCCAAAGTGGGGCTCGGTTTGGCTGATAACACAAAGGGGAACTTTGACCACACCCATCAGACTGTGTTTTTCACACAGAGCTAGTAGGGTTCTGAGAAATCCAACAAATAAGGGACCTCAAAGAACAGGGGATGCTGCAAACACAGTTAATGCTGGTCAGTTTATGGGGCTCAAGAGGCTTGGACCAGATGGGATCCCTTTACTATATGCCTACACTAGATTGTGGGCATCTCTTTCATAACACAGGACACCTGTAATTAAATAAGGGCTCATTTTTTGTTTGGTGTCTATCTCCCAGACACACTGTTGGTTCCAGGAAGCCCTAATAAGATTGTGCTTCTCATCTCAAGTTACATCCTCAGTGGCTAACAGACATTATTGTTGCACACATCTTGTTGACTTAACCCATGGAACATATGACCATTGACTCCACTCAGAATCCCAAAGGTCAGGCTAGGTTGCTCTGGGTCTTTTGTTCCAGTTGTCCCATAAGTCAGAAAAGATCCAAAGAACACCAAATAAGACAAACAAGGAAGTGCACAGCTCTAATGTAGCAAATGGGCCTCAAAGAGTATAGTCACCTATACCGTTCCCCGTTGTGCCACTAATACACTGTTCCTTTGACTGCCTCCCTGTTTACAGTCTAGGTCTTCTCGGTTAGTCATTCGGTGCTAAGTAACTCCTCTACTATTTCAAAGAGACGAAATGATAAAAGACCTGTCTAGGAATCAGAAGACCTGGGTTTAACTAACTAGTTATGTGACCTTGGGCAAGTCACTTGAAGCCTTGAGGTTTCCTTCCTTTAGATGTCAAATAAGACAAGGGGGCTATATACTTTCCAACACTTCCTTCTGACACTGTAGCATCTTTGGCTTGTATTGCCTAGGCCACAGTAATTTCTCTCTTAGATTCTTTCTCCTCGTGCTCCATTTCTCCATCTTAGGAGTCATATTTTGGTGCTGCTGTGGGGATCCAGTTCAGCTGGCACCTTTCAAGCTGACTCTCAGCGCTAGAAAATCACACAATAACCGTCCTACCTGTCTCCAGGGCTGTGATTGAGTTACCCCACCAAAAGCATCGAGACCCGTCTGTGTAGAACAGCTCAGTCCTCTGTGCCAGCCTGGATGCATTCTCATGCCTTGGGAAATGGCATACCTAAGAAGCCTGAGCCAATACGGAGCCCTCTTAGATAAGAAGGGGGTGCAAGCTCTGAGAAGATTGGTGAGCATTCCGATGAATATAGTTTCAACTATTGGGGTCAACCAGCAACAGGAGACACAGATGAAGGTGAAAGTTAACCCGAGTAATAATAGCACCCTGTAGTTTTATTCACACACTTCAGCCTGACCAGGGGAAAAACCAAAAACAAACCTACTTTCACTCCAGCAAGCAAAGGTGCAGAGGTCAAGGGGAGGCAGAGGGATTATTATCCTGGGTGGTTCACACAGTATACCGCAGCATTAGACAGATAAAGCCAATAGCCCAAGGTCACACAATTCGGCTTTCACAGGTTGGGAATTAGAGCAGAGTGTCCTAATCTTACCCAGGGGCTATTTCTAGTAGACTCTCCATGGAGCCTTTTGTTTATACCTTGGTTCTATCTTATCTTACCTTCCCAGGTAGTGAGCCTACTTTTTCCCTTGGGGATAAGTAGTGGGAAACTTGAGTGGCCAGAGTGGGTTGGCTAGCCTGAGCTTAGAATTCAGCTTTCTTGACTTGGATGCCATGAGCTGGGCCAGTCTGTGGAATGTGGCTGCTGTTTTACATTTGGGAAGCACAGAGGAGTGCCCAGTGGCAGCTGAGAATGCAGAGGCTCCGGGGCTGATAAAAGTTGTAATTAACATGCACGTACAACCCTTTCATCTTCAAAGGCTTTCTTCCCATTAGCCAGTTATTTCTCCTATCACCCTCATGGGTGAGGCATCGCCTTTTTTTTTTTTTTTTTTTTTTTTGTCTTCTCAGTTTGCAGATGGAGGTGATGTGAAGAAAGGGCCCTTTGCCAGGAAGTCTGGCCTTGGTTCAAATAGGAGATTCCTGGCTCCAAGCATCTGACTTGACATGGGGTGATGGGAAAAGAGAATGAGCATGAATCAAAAGAGAAGGCACACGTGACTGAACCTGTCCTCTGGGTAAAAGACTATTTTTATACTGTTCTAGAAGTGGGGGATGGGGTCACCAGTATGGCTCCTCATCTAGACTCAAGAATGGCTAAACTGACAGAGGATTCTACTTATGACTTTCACAAACATAAACTAGAGAAGTCTGGTGCTCTAGTATGGTGACACTGGTGTGACAGGAGGGAGCCAAATGCTCTATATTTTGTCCATGGCAGACATCACTAATAGATCACAGCATTCTTTGTATAAAGATTAGGCTTTTTAAACATAGCACCCCAGGCAGCCTCTATTGATCAGTAATAAATGTCACACGAGCAGAAATCAACCTGTTACTGATGCCAGAGGACTTGTTTGGGAGTCACTTGAATTGCCACTCTCCAAACCAGGGAAAGATATTAAAGTTCTCACTACCACATTGGAGTTCACCTTGTTCCAAATTCTGTTAAGCCTGTCTGACAGGGTTGAGGACTTCCTCTGAGTCTCTAAGGCAGTTAGACCTTCTACACAATGCCACTATTACCCTGCTATCCGAAAGTTGTTGCGTCTCATCCCTTCAATGTGAACTGTCAATGAAGTTGTGCTTTTCTCCGTGCCGTTTTGCTCATGTTTTACATTCTTTGTTTCTCATTTCTCTGTGTTCTTTCTCCCGCCACACTCACATCTTCTAATTCCCCGAGACCTTTCTACACACCAGCAGCTCAGGGACAGGTTTTGCTTTTCCTGATCACCACTCAGTGATACGCCGCCGCCGTCTTGTTTAGCTCTTCTACTAATGTGCAGATGTCTGAGGAAAACCCACCTCCCTCCCTCTGTCCTTTCCAGTTGTTGGTCACACAATTCAGGAAACAGAAGCAATGATGAAGGAAGAACCATGCCCACAGTCATTCTGTGACCAAGGAGAAAGCCATCTGCTGGCCGCAGGTGGGTTCTCACTTCTCCTAGAGTAACACAACTTCTGTGTAACTGGTTGGAATTGCAGCCAGCGGGGCCATAGTCAAGAGCTAAGGGCACGAATATGACATGAGGCATGAACCTAGCTGGGATTTTATTTCAACCAGTGGTTGGTGGATTCCAGGTGAGTATGACGTGGGGACAAGCAGAAAGGATTGCAACCTGACTGAAGACCTTCAGGGACAGGTATAGGGCTGGAAGCAGACAGGGTATTCAGTCTCTGACCTATTTCGAAAACCTCCACAGTAACACCTTATTTGTGATTTCTTGTCTTCCCCCCACTGAGCAAGAATTTCTCTGGATTGATAAGAAGAAAATTTTAACAAGGATCTAGGAATCTCTTGGTAGAAATGGTAAACTCATCATCTCACTGGCCTGCGTTGTACAGTGCTTTTCTTAAATTTATATATTATATACATGTATAATATATGTGATGTGTACATATATGCTATCATCATCATCTTACTTTATGTATATGAGTGCTTTGCCTGCATGTATGTCTATGTGCCATGCCTGAGCTTAGTACCCTCCGAGGCCAGAAGAAAGTGTCAGAGCCCTTGCAACTAGAACTACAGACAGTTGAGAACTGCCATGTGGCTGCTGGGAATAGAACCTGGGTCCTCTAGAAGAGTAACCACTGATCTTAACCTCTGAGCCATCGTTGCAGCCAATATATACATGTATTATAGTGGATGCTTTCACGAGGGCATGGATCATTTTGCACTAACATGCTGTAAAGATTTCTTAAGGGAGGTTGAGAAATCCAGGATGCTCACAAAGCTCTGAGAGTAAAGGACATAGTTGTTTCTTCTCTTCAGAAGTTGGCTTTCCAGGACCTTTGGTATACTATTGTTTGAATTATCACTTGAAACAAGGAGTGTTTCCTTCGAATCCTGCCCATGATTCCAGAGCTGGTTCTCTGCAGTGGAAGCTGAGTGACTGGGAGGCATTATTAACTTCTCTGTCCTGGACTGCTGCATCTGCCCACTTCCGAGAAGGAGGGAGAATTTGATGGTGTAAAAGGAGGGAAGTACCTTGTCCCTAGGAGTCCCTTTTGCCTGCTGGTGTCTATGAAGTGCAACTGGGTCACTGTGCTTGTT
Organism: Peromyscus nudipes; assembly: GCA_902168325.1. Lineage (NCBI taxonomy): Eukaryota > Metazoa > Chordata > Mammalia > Rodentia > Cricetidae > Peromyscus > Peromyscus nudipes. The sequence goes on from CABHPH010149850.1 coordinate 12,401, forward strand.
TCTGGCATGGATTAATAATTCACTTCTGACATTTAATCTATACTGGGCACTACATTTTTGGTACTGTATAGAATAGTATGATAGTATTGTTATTGTTTCCCCTAAATTTTATGAAGCATGCCTATCAGGGAACTCAGAGAGATGAACTTACAGCGCAGGAGTCCAGTAAAGGACTGTGAAGATCACCTAGAGTCATACTCTCTCCTTCCACATATGGAAAAAATAGAGGAAAGTGGTGACGAAACATTGTATAGTGAATTAGTAACAGAGAAGAAGAAAATAGAAGAATTGTTTCTATACTGAGGGTGCTTCTGTATGCTGTGAAACTTTAGAACACATGAGCTGAATCTTGTTCTGGGCACAACTGCCTGAGCTCACCCTGCTCTTGCATGACAGAGAGAGAATGGACCAAAATCTCTCTTGTTTCCTAGCCACAGAGTCTTAGACACCGTCCTCCCCAAAAGCAAGCTCCTTATTCCAACAACAAATGTCTGGTTATAAGGAGCAACTCCTTGATCTGGAAATCATCGATGGGAAGGAACGGCACTCATTCTCTCCACCCCACCACACATTTTTAACATAGGGATCAAAAAGCCAACATCTTTTCTTGGAGTGTTGCTGAGAACAGATTTTGATGCTGGGAGTTCGCTATTACAAGGTCAGATTTTAAGGTAAGGACTGAGTCACAGAAGTAGCCAGACCTAAAGGAAATCAAGAGGCCTACTCTAGTGGACAAAATCTAATGGGCTTTTTAACCTCCTTGCCTTGCTTGACACATCAAACCTGAAGAAAGATCCACTTAAGATGAAGAGGGTGACCAGAAAAGAAACTTCAAGGAGTTTGAGATTTGCTACAAAGAACACAGGGAGGAAAATGTTTTCTATAGACTGAAAAAAAAAGGCAAAGCTGAAAATAAGATAGCCAGAACTTACAAAAAAAGATCTCAAATAGTTAATGATGATAATTTCTTCCAGATTAAGTCCAGAAATTTTATTCAGTTAACTGTCTAAATATTTAATGAGAGCTTACTATAGTTGGGGAAATATGCCAATAGCTGAGAGCTACAAATATGCAGAAATGTTCATAAGCCAGGAGTTTTGCATCAGGAGCTTTGAAGATACACAACTACAACTAAAAAGCATCTCTTCTGCTTCTTTTTAATCAAGTCTTTATTGTTTTGTGTATATTGTACACCCATGTACTGTATATGTGTGTTTATGTGTGTTCAGGTGCACATGGAGGCAGAAGGACAACCTCATGTCATTTCTTAGAAGTGGTCTTCCATGATTTTTGGAGAAAAGATCTCCCACTGACCTAGAACTTGTCAAATAGGCTTGGTTGGCTATCCCCAAGACCTCCAGAGATCTTCCCATCTCCCTGGCATTGGAACTACAAATGCACACTGCCACTCCCAGTTTTTAACATGGGAGCTGATGACTTAGCTTAGAGCCTTGTGTTTTCAAGGCAAGCATTTTACTGACTAAGCCATCACTCTAAGTGATTTTTAATGAATGATCAGGAGGTTCAACTAGTGAGCAATAGACGAGAGTAATTGCACTTTGGAGTGTCTAAATGGATGAGCTTGACCTCTAAGGTATCATGAAACTGAGTAGCCCCAACACAGAGAAACCAAAGCAAAGACAAACTGTTGGCAGATGTCCTCTCCAAACCTCATCCATGCATGCATCACCCTCTTTGGGCTTTCCTGAGCCCATGTCCTCCCTTGGCCATTGGGGAGACTCTACAACTCTCTGGAAGCTACATAAAGGACCATGCAAACAGTCTTCTCTAGACTTCAAGTTGGAACTCATCTCTGTTAGACTTAGCTTTTTGGATGGGGTGAGTGCAGTCATCGTTGGCAACATTTGTGCCTGACATACTTATTTGATGCTTTTGGAACCTACAGAGATGGGTTAGGATTATAGTGAAATGACTGTCAAGGCTAAAGGCAAGTGCCAGCTGCATGCAACCACTCTTTTCTCTCTCGTGCATTGGTTATTCTAATAAGAACGCTTGCAAAAAGGCTTGACTATTATTCTTTATAAAGTGAAGTAAGGAACAGTGCTGCCTAGCTTGTGACTGGAGGAGGGGTACTTTTGGAAGGCACTGCAGACCTGCTTGATAGTTAGTAAAGAAATGCACGCATTGAAACAGATGGGGAATCCTGACTGAGTTCCTGTCAGGAGGCTAAAAGGCCTACAGCCCTTCCTACAGACCCAGTCACATGTGGCCAAAGGGCTTCACATCTTCTCATCCTGGATGGCTTGTTTCTCAGCCAGAGGTACCCAGAGAAAAGGATCCTATTCCCTGAGTGATGTTCACCTACTGCACCATGCAGATTCCAGGTCACCTGGTTTGCCATGGAGCTGGGAAGAGGGCCTACTATGAGCTAAGTACTCAGTGCCCTGATGTGTAAAACCTAACTCCTGGCACACTCCTTTCTCAGTTTCCTCCCTTCCCCATCAACTCCAGTTTGGAGAGTGAAGACCTGGACTCAAAGGCTCTTAAGCAAGGAGTTAAGTGTTTCGTTTCTATCCATTTGTTCCTCACCTCAGTTGTCTTTAACCACAAGCCACAGGGTTAGATGACGAAAGAATATCAGTCAGCAAAGTCCACCTTCACCCAGGTGAGAAACAATGAAGTGATCTGGACAAATACCCCTATCACCATCCATTAATTTACCTCACCAAGTCTACATCATCCTCCCCAACACCTCACCACAAAGAAGGGACTAGACTCCTGTTCAGGTATTAGAATAAGTGAGCCACTCAGAGGGTGAATGGGGAAAAGTTTTCATTACATGATCTTTTCCCTTTCATTTTTTGCAAGTTGAGTCCTCTCCTTTGACATAATGTTTTAAAATGAAAGGCAAGGGGCTAGAGAGATAGATCAGTGGGTAAGAGCACTGTCTGCTCTTCCAGAGGACCAAAGAGGTTCTTCCAGAGGTTCCCCGTACCGTATCAAGGGGCTTACAGTTGGCTGTAACTCTAGATCCAGGGCATCTGGCACTCTCTGTTGGACTCTGGGTACCTGTACTCACATGACCTGGATTTGAATCTCAGCTCCCTCACTTTACAACCATATGGCTTTTGCCCATTTATTTAAATTCTGTGCCTAGTTACCTCATATGTGAAAAGGGGGTAATAAAAGAACTGTTTTCATGAGACTGGTGTATAATTTAAACAAGTTAGTATATAGAAAACAAAGAGAACGTCAGTTCTGTTTATTATGATTATTAACATTGGTAAACAATATTTCAGAAACCTATAATTAGCCACCAAAAAAGCTAATACAAAAGGTGTAAGAACTCCCAAAATGCATGAACTTCCAGCCATTGTCAAAGGTACGGATGCTCAAAATCACTGCTCCTATGACTGAGTCCTTCCTCCTAGGGTGTTGCAATTAACCTTTACTTTCAGAAGCTGAAAACTTGAGGAAGGTTCTTGGGACATGAGTTTTGCAAATCTCCTCCTTGGTGACTCAAGCCATCCCCACCCACTTAGAATCTGTCTGCACACACTTGCACAAAGGAGGGACACTTGCCTCAGGAAGGCACACCCAGGCAGCTGATGCACCCCAACCTTGTGGAGTTTTTGGCTCAGTGAGTCTAGTCCCCACAATATCATCCCCTCATCTCTGTGTTTGACTCTCTGTCTCTGAGCATTGGTGGGAAGGTGGTCCAAGGGAAAGCTGGACCTGCTTCAGTTGTGAGCAATTTTGTACTGGACAAGCTCTATGCAAAGGAAGCCAATAGGGTATCCTGTTAGTTGCCAGGCTTCCTGCAGATTGGCCGCTTTGGGGGAGTAGTGGTGTCAGTTTGGATAGCAGGCCATAGAAGATACCAGAATCTTCTGGGAAGTGTTTCTGCCTCTCTCCCTGCTTGCTGCCACCTGCTAGAAGCAAGTGTGGGTCAGAAGTTGTGTGGGCCTCTTCCCCAAGGACTCAAGTCTCAGGCCAGAAACTCCCAAAGCCAGCCATTACTGGACAGTGTTTCATTTTGAGGTTTAAGTGTGGGTTTGGTGTCAGCACCCCACTCCCTTGTCACCCGGCCATTCACTAACCCTCTCCTTACACTGGCCCCACGGCCAGCAGCCACCAAAGCCACAGGCAGGCAGACTCTCTGCTTGGGAAAACAACATATAAGCCCTATTGGAAGCAGTTGGCCAGCCAAGCCTTCTCCTCACCCTGTGCAGGGTGGCAACAGGGCCATCAGCATGCTGTCACAGGTAACACATAGAACACATACACATAAACAGATCTGCACATTCAGTGTGTCGGTCAGCATGCCTCTATACTTGAAAACTCATAGTTCTCTATTTGAGATATGATTTCAGTTCAACACTTCTGGCCCTCGTTGTGGGCCAACACTGGGGTATTGGGCCACAAAGATGGTTGAGATATAATCCTTGACATTAGGGGAGTCTATGAGCCTGCAGAAAGCTGATAGCAGAGGAACTCTTCCCATTTCTCCCTAATGGCCCTGGCTCCCCAAACCCTTGCTGACCAGTTTGGAGCTAGGATGCATACTAGGCAAATACTCTGTCACCGAGTTCCACATTGGCCCCAGGAGTATATGTTTAAGAAAAATACCAACCTGCTCAGTGAGGGAAAAGTAGGGGCTCAAATTTAAGCCCCTCCTAAAAGAAAGAACAACTTGTGTCCTCATTCAAGCAGAGGCACCAAGAGAATTGAGTCATTGGCTTCTGGTTGTGCAAACCCCAAGAACTTCTCTGTGAAGTAGCGAAGATCCCCTTTGAAAACTCCACGGGGCCAGGAAGCTGCTGCCACCTGCTCCAGCTCACTCTTTCACAAGAATCATTTCCCTCTTACGCTCTGGGTGGGGTTGCTAAAATGGAGGTACTGAGGAAACAGGACTGCAGCTCATACCTTGTCCCCAGCCCCAGGACAGGCTGTTGGGGAATCCATCTCTCCTCCCACCAACTCCTGCTCATAAGTGGAGCTGAGTCTATCCACTTGGGCGGCCACGTGTCTCCTGGAGGTTCTCCGTGGATTTTGGTTCAAGATCTGTGACTTCTCTAGAAACCCATGTCAACCCACTGCCTGGGATTTCAAGACTTCCCCTCAAATGGGGTATATATAACCATCCAAAGAGTACATAACAATGGTTCTCAATGGGTCACTGCATCTGAAATGCCTGTGAGGGAATCATGAGAGCGTCTGCGGGGCCTCTCTTAATTTGCAGGCAGAGGATATTGCCCTGACTTGTCTCTTAGGCAAGGAGCAACCTCTCCCTTTTTGCCAAGCCTACAAATGAGAGCATGTCTAAAGGGGCAACCGGCCTCTGATAAAGGAATTGACTTATTCCAGCGGTAAATAACTAGGTCGGCACCTCTGACAGCTGTGGCTGAGTCCGGGGAAAGGGACAGAGGAGGGTAAGGCAGAGAGCTGCCAAGAATCTACAGTCTGCTGGAGGGTGGCAGGAGAAGCTGTTTATGACCACTCTGCTGACGACAGGGGACCGGAACAGTGAGAGACAACACACTGTTTCCGGAATCCTCCAAAGGTTGTGATGGGTGATATTCGATGATGGGGCACCCCAGTTCTACCCCTGTGTCCTTGGGTGAGTCCCATTATCTCTGAGTTTCTATATCTTTATCAAGAAAATGGTGTTAGGAAAGGGCTAATGTCCGTGACTGTTGCAAGGCTATGTAAGAAAACCTACCGCTAAACTCCAACTGAATCTGAGCAGTGGGTGGTGCTTCTTAAGGACTTCATATGCTAAGTGGCAGTAGCAACAGGCCGTGATTTTAAAATGGGTGCTCCTAGCTTTTCAGCGATGCTCAGGAGGCATCAGAAGCCCTAAAACAAGGCAGAACTGTCTTGAGCATCAATTTCCTTTAGGGGAAGATAGAATGATCATTATTCTTAAACTCAAACTGGGTATATTGAGCCACAAAATATAGGACTGTGGTGAGTGTGTTAGGTAGTACTGAAGGTGCTAAAACAATGTTATGCCACACCCCCAAGTGGCCACACCCTCCTCCTCAGCTCTGCAGGGGAGAGGGTGGGACCCCTTCAGTCCTCCAGAGAATAGAGTGTTTCAGGGGTGTCCTCATGCCCTAAAATAGTGGGGAAGTCACCAATCCCTGTCTCCCATGGTCTGCTTCCTCTTGGGAAAAAGGAGGGTTTTTTTTTTTCCCTAAATGATCTTTAAAGTCCCCATCTCTGAATCTATGACAATGAATCAGGGCATTTTTCTGGAATGAATGGGAGGAGATCTGTCATAGACCAGGAATTTCATGTGTTCCAGCGTCCCCTCCTGTGTAGGGGGGAAGTTGGCAGAAAATAGAAACTTTTCCCTCAGCTGCCAGCGTCTCCGCCACATCAACTCATCACTGCTTTGGGAGGAAGTAGATGTCCTTATGTATGCCGGGGAATAACCGAATGAATCAAGACTAACTTCAGCCAGGATGGAGCTTGCCTCCTTGTTTCTTCAAATGGGAAGACTCAGCCAGGGCTCTAACTGCCAGTGGAAAGAGGATTCCAGAATGTTCTGAGTCAGCAGAAAGACGCCTGCTGCCCCTAAGCCCCAAGACTCTCAGATGCTCCCCTCTTTCTCAACAATGGAGCTGTAATTTCCTAGCAATGCTCTCTGGCTATGGAGGAAAGAACACGTGCTTATGGAAACTCGTTCCCTCTGCCTTCCACACCGGCCGCTTTCTCCCCGCTGCACAGGATACCTGGCGCTGCTTGCCTATCTAGGGACACTTCTTTTTGACTTCTGATCCAACCTCGGACAGGCTCTCCGGTCACTCCACCCCTGCCCTCTGAAACTTTGCCTGTTCTCAAAGCTTCCTCATCTTCCAAAACCATTCGCTCCCGGAGTGGGGCAACTGTGATGCCTCTCTTCTCTGCCCTTTTTCCTTCCCCTCTGCCTACCCAGGCCCACATCCTCTAAGTCACATCTCATTTCCAAGTCTCAGTTCCTTTCCAACCACTTTACAAGGGCAGGAAAGCCAGACCCAGGCAGTCACTACTACTGGCTCTCCACCCTGCTTCTCCTGGTGCCACAGTATACAACAGGAAGGTGAAAACCCCAAGGCAGGAGAGGACCTGCTGATCTCTCGGACCTGACTCCCCAGGGGGTCAGAAGGGAACCAAAGACCTAGGAGTAGACTTTTTAGAATAGCCCCGGGACAGGCTAGGAAAATACAGGCACTCAACTCCTCAGCCACAGCCAAAGATGTGGGTGTTGAACCTTTCTCCTCTCCTTAGAGGCCAGGTCCAGGGCTCTCCCTGCCCTTCCCCCACCCATCCTGGATGTTTCTGCTTTCCAAGGGCCCCTTGGAGCTCTGGTTCCTTTGAATGCCTCCACTGGCCAGAACACCTCTTTCCCTGAAGTCTTACTGGCTTGGTCCAGCACATACATTCAGATACCTCATGACAGCCTAAGCTATGGAACTTAATGAACCTGAGTTCACACCCAGCACCCTTTGCTAGGTGAATACTAGAAATCACCTAACCCCTCCCAGCCGCTGTTTCCCTACTGTTAAAAACAAAAAGTGTTTGATGGTGGACACTTCTCACTTAATCACCATGAGGATAAAAATATGATAGCATGGGTAAAACACCTAACACAGAGCCTGGCATAGTAAAGGGGCACAGTAAATGGCCAATAGAGTCGTGTTGCTATTCTTATTATTATTTGTATTACTTCTGCATCAGAATTCAAAATTTGTGATCTCCATCTAGCATGTGTAAAATACCCAAGTTGACCACTCCCACCCAAATGGGTTTAATAAATTCTTGCTGAGAGGAACTCACTGTAGGCTGAGCTGACTTAACGACCTAGCTGGCACTTCTTAAAAGAAAACTCAACCGTGCTGGTGCTAAACAAAGCGATCGTGGAATTATCTGTTCATATATAGACAAAGGAAGGGAATGCTTGGAATTGAGCCATACTGAATACCTGACCCCCAACTCCTCCCTGCCACAGCCACCAAAGTCACCAACCTTATTTAGATGGGATATTAAGGTCTCTTCACTCAAGTTCGAGTGTTACCCTGATACAGGTCCCCTCTTGCTCTGAAGCTGCCAGGGAGGAGTCTGAACCGTGTTACCCTCTGACTTTGCCCAGACTGGCGGAACCAGGGGGCTGCAAGCACTGGACACTGGTCTAATCATCGCTTCTGTTATGTGTCCTCCTTGGCCCAGGCTGGAATCTCTTGGGCGCTCAGAGCCTCGACACAGAACCGGTTCAAGCTTCCACAAGCTAAAGCAGCTGGTGACCGAATCAGACGGTAAGGGTCCGGAAAACTAGTCTAAGCCTGGGACTCACTTCAGCTTTCCGGGGCTCCTTTCCGAAAAGCTCATTGCCACCTCTTTGGCTTGCAACTCTGTGGCCACCTTGAGGACTACTCAACAGGTCCCCGCTCCAGTTCTGCCCCGGCTCTGCTCTTGACGCCCACGGCAAGCCCAGCGGTGCTTGAGGAGCCTTGGGGCACCAGAGCCTGTTAGTCCGGACACCACCCGCAGCGTGCATCCAAGAGTACAGTTACTTTTGCGCCATGTGCTCCGGCAAGCGCCAGCGACCTCGCCCAAAATCTGCCGTCCGCAACCTGCCCAGCCAACTTTCTTCTCCCTTTCTCTTTTTCTTTCACCAAAGCGGCGCTTCCCAAGAACAAACTCTCTCCAACAGCATAGCCCCGAAACCCAGCTTTGCTTTGCTGAGCCCACTTCACTGCATTCCCTCCCCGGACGATTCAACCCAGGGGCATCCTGGGGGAGTCCTCCCACATTATACGTTGTTCGCATCCTGCCGCCCCGGCTAGGGGCCACTCACCGATCTGCTGCTGCGCCAGGCTCAGCTGCAAGAGGCAGAGTCCCCAAGCTGCTTGCCACCAAAACTTGTCCATGGTGTGCGGGATGGAACCCAGGGATCTAGTCGCCTCTTAAAGAGGGTCGCGGGGAGCGGGGCAAGGAGGATGAATGGAACCTGTCACAGGCTGGGGGCCGCTGGGCAATGAGACCGCCTCGGAAGTTGGCTGCGGTTTTTATTCCAGGCTTTGAAAGAGTGACCTAAGAGGGAGGGAGCGCGCGAAGGACACACCCAAAGCGAGGGGGGCTGTGACTAAGCAGCCAACGGAGGTTTAAAGACACACTAGCCTGCTTTCGCGGCTGCTGCTAAGCCCTGCTCTCCCTGGCAGCTGAGAATTACTGCCGCCCCTGTCTGCCCACGTCCCATTCCCCAGGCCACTCCACAGGTTTCCTTCTCTGGCGAGCCCCCCTGTCTTTGGGGAGCACTGCCTGCGACAAGGAGCATGACTGGGTCCTGTGACCTCACCCCTCTGAGTCCAGCCTCAGGCCTCTCCTTTGTCGCTAAACTTCTGGGAACCTGGCTTGGGAATGACTCTCTGGGTTTCCCAGGAAGCTGGACATATCCTAGGGAGGAGCTGAGACCAGAAAAAGATCCTGTTGGAAGGATGGTGCCTTCCAGGCCAGGGTGGGGATTGGAAAGAGGGGAATTTGTGGGAGTGCCCATTCCTCTTTCCCTCTGAGAGAAGTTCAAAATGCTCAGCGGATCTTTGCTCAGGGAGACCTAGTGATGGCCAGCTCTGGGAATCACATCTGACTCTACTTGTCCATGCTGTCAGCCTCCTTTCCCAGGATGGTACCGCTAGCCTTCCACCCACCTACCAACACACTTCTTTCATGCTTTCAAATGTCTACTAATTTACCAATTCTTTACATCCTTCAAGGACTCACACACCCATCCATCCATTCCTCTGTCCACCCATCTTCCTAGATAGGCACTAACATAGCCATACTCTATCTACCTCCAATTCTTATGTTCATTCATTTGTACAGCTTTTCATCCACCATTCCATAAATCCTTTCCCCAGCTCATCTAAGCTCACATCCCTCCACCATATTCCCAATCCATCCTCCAACATGCTGACGCATTCCCCTTCCATAACTTTATCTATCCTCACATCTACTTACACATTTACCATTTCTTTCTTGTTTGCATCTATTCTCCTTCTCTACAAACTTTAATACACCCCCTCCTTATGTCTTACCTGATAATCTCAGAGAAGGATGTACAATTGCCATATTCTTGAAGGGAGACATTTCAAGGCTGAAAACAGGGAAATTCATATTTTAAATCACAAATCCCTATCTTCTCTAATATCCTGTGAGTTACAATTTGGACATCAAAAGCAGTGTTTATTTTTAATGTGAATGACTGAAAGTAAAGCTGAGTGGACTTCTTGCTGAATGAGATACATGGAAAACATGCTCGTGGCAGGACCCTGGAGGAATCATGCCAGAATTTCTGAGGGAAAGTGATATTTTGGGATTTATTGAAAGAAAGTGAAAAAAAATGAGAGAAATGCACCCAGCCACCTGTCCGTCCATTTTTTCATCAAACATGTAACAAGTGCCCAAGGGTATCAAGATAAAGCAAACCTGGTTCATCCCCAGGCACTAGCCAGCGGCTGCCTACAAGAAGAAATATACTGTAAAATACAGCCAGGACTGGAAAGATGGCTCAGTGGTAATGTGCTTAATACCAAGCATGTGACCCAAGTTCCATCCTTAGAACCCACATGGTGACTCACACAAGTAGTCCACTACCTTTTCACTTGTATGCCATGGCATAAATACACACACACACACAATGAATAACTGTCACAATGCTTAGAAAATAATTCAGCCAGTCTTTTGCATCTATAGATTAAAATATTCATAAGAATTGCATTTCGTTCCAAGTAACTACAAGCATTTTGCTTTTCATTATTTTGTGAACAATATGGCTTACCATCTATGTATCACATACATAATACACAACATTCCATTGTGTTAGGTACTACAAGTTATCTAGCAGTGAATAGAAGAATGTGTGTGGCTTTATATGCAAGTTCTGGATCATTTTATATCAGAGAAAATGTTTAGTATCAGCAAAAGGTTTAGTATGAAGTTTGGGTGTTCTGGGAGTGATATCCTGCTGATGAGGAACGATGTGTGTGTGTGTGTGTGTGTGTGTGTGTGTGTGTGTGTGTGTGTGTTTAGGATGCCACTAGCCCTGCAATATGAAAAAAGAAATCATAATATTTTCTTGGGAACACCAATGAGACATCCCAAGAGGGGCGATACTTGAGCCAGGCGTAGAAAGAGAAGAAATCCTTAAGAAAATGAAGGGACATGTCATCCATAGAGAGTTTTCCTGTCAAGGGAGAGCTGGGATTCAAGACTAGAATACTTACCTCTTAGTCCTGTTCTGGTTGCTTACTACTTTATGGCCTCAAGATAGGCAAGGAGCTTTTATGTGCCTCCATTTCCCCAAGTGTAAAATGGGCTTAATAATAGTATCTACTTCATAGAATTGATGAGAAGGGAATGGCTTTGAAAGTCCTGCATCTCTTAAACACTAGAAATGTGTATTTGTGTATGTTTGTACACATGCATATACATATACGGACTGGAACAGCTTGAATACTAGATCAGATGAAGAGACTGAATGGGGTACAGCAAGACAGATGACTAGAGAAGTCTGCAGGGGCTATGCTGCAGATGGCAAGGAACTTTGAACTTGATCCTGTAGAAAACCAAGAGCCACTCTAAGTTTTTTAAATGATTTTTATATGAAAATACACACAGCATCAAACATACTGTTTATCCACATGCAAGTGCAGTTAGATGGCATTTAGTTAATTCACAGTATTATGCCCCCTTCACAACTTCCTTGTAGGTTTTACAGTTAGAGAGAGCCTTACACTAGCGTTTTCAGAGACAGTGATGGGGCTGCAAAATCACTGAACCAGTTCCCTAGCCAGTCTGTGGCTGGCGGGGCATGACTCAAGGATCTGTCTTTCTGAGATGAAGAAGGTACCTCCTGGCCTCATCTGAATGCCAAGTGCTTTAGACTCTGCTAGTAGCTGGGAAGAGCTGGCCACCCTGCTGCTTATGACCCAGAGACCATTTACTTCAGTTTCTAAAGGCCCACCATTTGGGATAAACATCCTAGTGGGTCTGATGAACTATGGACAGGGAAGATTGTTGTCTGTTTCTCTTTGGAGGTGGGAAGAGACTAGGTAGTCACCAGGAATGATGTTTGTTTTTGTGGATCCTGGGGGTTCCTTTGGGAGCCCCTCAGAAAAGGACGTAGAGTCCAGAGCTGAGGATTCACAGTGAACTGTGTTCCTCCCTTGTTCTCGCCCTACAGTAGAAATTCCACATGGTCATTTTTGTAAGTTAGAATACCATCAGAGAGTTCATTTTGACAGAAATTTTACTCTTAAAAAAATGAAAAACACCGAACTAGATAACCTCAGACCCTGCCCAGCTGGACTCTTTTGTGATTAGTTCAGTAAACAATACTACCCAAAGGTGCGTGGTGGAAGAAGACGGGGAGCTGACTGAAAAGGCTTTGCAAGCTGTAGAGAAACATGCAAATTCGCTAGAAATTATTATTAGGATTCTTTTCCCAGGGGGGAAGGGCTTGTTGTCTCTTCCCGATAGCTCAGTGACGGGCTGAGACCACTTGCCCCGGTACCACAAATGACTCATTTTCAATAATAGACTTACTGGTCAGGCTAGTCCTTGGGAATTCCTGGATTATCTCTGAGCCCCCTGTCATCCCCTTTTCAAACACCTCGCCCACACCACAGGCCACAAGTCCCTCCACGTCATCTTTTTTTGTGCCTCTATAAAGGTGAAAATCCTTAAAATAATTTACTTTAGGCTTTGGGTATCAGTTGTGCAGTTGATCAGTCAGCTTTGTAAATCAAACCATGAATGTGGGAAACTGGAATGGAGAGCTTGAACTGGTGGGGCTTG